>JNVV01000001.1:1245645-1270937 GCA_000733355.1 Falciphora oryzae
GTTCAGCCCGTACCGCACTCGGAGCCTGGCCCGATCCAGAGATTGCGGCGGCGTCGGCTTTGGCCTCCTCGGCTTCCTTGACCTTGACGAGGTTGTTGACAAACTGATTGGCCTCAACACCGCCGTCAAGCAGCCACTTGAGACACAGCTGGACACGCTCGCGCGCAAACCTGTTATTATCGTCGTAAAGACTGGAATTCAACAGCGCAGGCATGCCATTGTACTGGACCACCTTCCTCTGGACCGTCTCGTTGCCGGGCGAAGACTTCCCCGGCGGCGGTTGCAGCAGGGCAGCCAGGAGAGCGAGGACCTGGCACTTGACTTCGGGCCAGGGGTACTTGTAGGCGGGCTCCTGGCCAGGTGGTGCGCACGGGGGAGGCGGAGGCGGCGGCGGCGGAAGATTTTCGACTCCGTCCTCATATGAGTACGAGGCGAGGGCGGAGCCCGTTGCTGTTGTCGACTGCGGGGGCGACGGGGCGCCGCTGGTGATGGTGCCAGCTGCGGCGGGCTGGGCATCACCGCTGTTGTTCCTCGGCGGCAAGGCTGACACCAGCGGCTTCTTCTCGACGGCCCTCTCGAGATTCCTCAGGAGAGTAACTAGCTCATACGTAGCGTCCCACTCAATCAGGCGGGTGCGCAGCTCGTGGTCCTCGGCAGCCGTGATGAGAAAGTCGAGGAACTGGGCGAGTCCGTCCTTTGCACGCTCCATATCCCAATTGTCGACGGGGAAGTCGGCCTCATATATGACTCCCTCACGAATGTGGGCCTGGATCACCATCAGGGCAAGACATTCGGGCACGATGCGGCTGCGGAAGTTGCTGAAGAGGAAGTGCAGCAGCTTGACGCGGTTCTCGGCCACGTGCTTCTCGGCGGGCGACTCGGGCGTGGTGGAGCCCCTGGGAATGGTGCGGTACATGTGGTTGATGAGGCGCAGCAGCACCGTCTGCGCGGGCGACGTAATGTCCTTGGGGATGCGCAGAGCCTTCCACGTGTAGGGCAGCAGGGCGTTGTGGTGCAGGGCCTCGACGATCTGCGTCGTGATCTGAAAGATCAGCGAGGTCTCGTCCTTCTCCCAGACGGCGATGAAGACCAGCATCTCGCGCAGCAGGCTCTTGCCGCACTCGAGCGCGATGAACATGCGGCACCTAGTCCGCTGGCGGTTTTCGTACGGCGCAAGGCTGTTGACCGGGTCGACGATGCACGACTTCACTATCATGTGCAGCGCCTCGATCTGCTTGGGGTCCAGGATGTTGGGGATCTCGGTGAGGAGGCCCGTCATGGGCCCGTCGCCGTACGACTCGGCGTCGTCTACATCCTCCTCCTCTTCCTCATCTTCGTCGTCCTCCTCCGCTCCCTCTTCATTCATGTCCTCGACGTAGCCCTGCACGAGACTGCGCGAGCCATGTCTAGGCGCCCCATCATGGGCGGGGCCCTGGATGCTGCCCTCAAATTCGCCGTCGACGATCTCCCCCTCGTACATCTCGCCCTCTTCATCGTCGAAGTCGCCCTCACGATACGACGTGTAATGCTGGAGGAGGCTGGTCTTACAAGCCTCAGCCCGCTTCTGGGCAAACTCGACCGAGGGCATGGGCACCTTCCACTCGCAGTAGTTCTCGTCGCGGGCCTTGGTCCACCACATGTCGATCTCGTGGGACACGCGCCCGTAGGCCTTGTCCTGCTCGAACTTGTCCGTCTCCTTCTCGATCCAGACAGGCTCCGTAGAGGGCGGAGGGACGACAGCACGTGATTTGGTGTCACCCCCGGGGAGCCAGTTCCAAGCCAGGGGCGAAATAGGGGGCAGAGGGCCGGGCGGCCGGTGCCCCTGGGCCTGCATCTCGGCGTACTCCCTGAGCAGCTTCCTGGCCTTGTCACACATGGTGGAGTTGCGCTCAAGCCAGTTCGAGACCTCAGTCTTGGCGACTTCGAGGCGGAAGCCCGTCTCGTCGTCGTCGGCCGTGGAGTCGTCGTCGAACAGCACGTCGAACCAGAACGACATCTTGTTGCGGTCGTTCTTGGCCGTCCAGTTGTGGGCCTGCTGCAGCGACGTCACCATCAACTTTTTGTATAGCTCCGTGATCTCGGTCAGCTTCATCTTGCAGACGTCGTCGAGACCCTCAACATCGTAGCCCTTGCTAGTAACGTTGACACAGAGGATGATTGTCTGGTAGACCATCTGGTCGAAGTGCACGGCGGCGCAGATGTCCTGGGGCACCTCGGGCTCCAACGTGACCAGCAGGTTGCGGGCAATGTGCATCAGCTTGTTGAGGACCTGCAGGTCCTCTTTGAGGGTGGCGTAGTGCTTGAGGATGAGCGAGGTGCTCTCCCTCGAGTCGACGCCCTTGTCCGGGTCGTTGGGCCCGCCGAGCGGCCCGACAGAGCGCTTGCTCAGGTGCGGGACCGCCGAGGCGAAGATCTTGGTAAGGTACATCCAGATGCCCACATTCTCGGCCAGAGCCTCGCTGCGATGCGAAAGCACGAGCGTCGCCACAGAGTCAGCCGCGCGTCTCAGCCCGCTGGTTATTTGGAGGGTAGAAGCTAGGCCTACCGGACGTCCTTGTAGGTGTGAGTCTTTTCAAGCGTCCTCGAGACCATGCTCGTGACCTTTGCGGCCGTGAGGGGCCCCATGACGGGGGCCTCGGTGTAGTGCCCCTCAAGGCAGATGAGGCAGCCGGAAAAGCATCGCTCCTCGATTGACTCGTTCGAGTGCGAGCTGATCCGGTCGATAGGGGGCACGCTGCTACCCATTGCGACGGCTGGCATGTCGCGGCTCTGCGTTGTGCTGGCCAGATCTTTAGTGGATGGCAGACGGACGTGCTTTGAGTCCGCCTTGGGTTGTCAGGTTTCGTGTTGGTAAGCAAGCTATCAGCCCTCAAAACCAGACCGTGGGGCTCAAGTCATTTTCCGCCGCTCAGGTTTAGTGGGGCACCCGCTAGAACTTTTGCACCAAAAGATTCTACACCGCCCAGTGCTACCTGCCAACCGTCAAGTGCCAGCCACTGTGACCGCAAAGAGTTAGCGATGAATCATGGAAACGGCCTCGGAACCCCCGGCCCCTGAACCTTCCCATCCTAGACGTCGATCTTGCTTGAGTGGAAGGCCATTGACGGCATTGGAATGGCGGGGTTCTTTTTTTTCTTTTTTTTTTTTTTCTGTCAATACCCTGTTATTTTTCTCTCCGGCTCTTCCAGGCGTCCTAGTACTTTATATGCGGCATAATCTTCAACTCTGTAACAGTCTTATCTAGAAACCATGCTCCAGCCTATAGTGGATGGGACTCGAAGCACGACATCGCTCTTTGTGAAGGTGCCTGATTCATCATCGCGGCTTCGGACAGGGCACTCATCTTCTGCAACCAGCCCCAGCCCCGAGACATATCTGTAGACATGAAAACACATACAACTTGCTTTTTATTTTTTATTTTTTTATAGAAACGCCCGCCCACTTGGAACCGCCGGTGTGCATGCCGTAAAGGTCGAGGATATTTCAACCTGAACTTTCTTGTCTGACCGCGAAAGATTTGGGGGGGAAAGGCTCAACACTGAAACCGTCAACCCCGCTCTTCAAGCCCTTGCCCAAGATGTCTGAACCCATCGACGAGGTCCTCGCCAGGCTCCCCAATGAGTACACCAAAAGTGAGATCCCCATGGCTCTAGGTGTTTGGGTCATGGTGACACACAAGGCACACAAGGCACACATAGCTAACATGATGGATGTGTGTGAAAACACCAACGCGGCAAAGGGCCCGTCCGCATCGCCGTCATCGGCGGCACGGGCCTGAGCAAGCTCGACGGCTTCACGCCCGTGGCCGCGCTTAATGTCGAGACGCCCTGGGGCGCGCCGTCGTCGCCCATCCAGATCCTGGAGCACGGCGACGTGGCCGTGGCCTTCCTGTCGCGCCACGGCCTACACCACCAGCTGGCGCCTCACGAGGTGCCCAACCGCGCCAACATGGCCGCCCTGCGCCGCGTCGGCGTCCGCTGCGTCGTCGCCTTCACCGCCGTCGGCAGCCTGCAGGAGGAGATCAAGCCCATGGACTTTGTCCTGCCCGACCAGGTCATCGACCGGACCAAGGGTGTGCGGCCTTTTACCTTTTTCGAGAAGGGGCTCGTCGGCCACGTGGGGTTCGCAGACCCCTTCGATGCAAAGGTTGCCGCCGTCGTCAAGTCGTGCGCCGCCGCCATGTCAGGCGACGGCGTCGTCCTGCACGACAAGGGCACCCTCGTCGTCATGGAGGGCCCCCAGTTCTCCACCCGCGCCGAGAGCCGCCTGTACCGGTCCTGGGGCGGCTCCGTCATCAACATGTCGACCCTGCCCGAGGCCAAGCTCGCCCGCGAGGCCGAGCTGGCCTACCAGCCCATCTGCATGGCCACCGACTACGACTGCTGGCACTCCACCGAGGACGTCGACGTCGCCATGGTCCTCAAGTACATGGCCGCCAACGGCGCGAACGCAAAGCGCCTCGTGGCCGCCGTCCTCGACCGGCTTGCCGAGCCTCAGAATGCCGACCTCGTCTGCGCCAAGCACCTCGAGGGCGCCTCCGTCGGCGCCGTCCAGTTCCTCACCAAGTCTACCGGTCGCGGCCAGCCCGGCCAGTCCAATGTCGAGTACCTCTTCCCCAGCTTCCTCTCGTCTCTGGACAGCTGAAATCATCCAATCCCTGAACGCTCGGTCTTGAACCCCTTTCAACAAGGCACCCCCTGGAAATCGTGCCGCGATACCGCTCGCGGCGGGGTCAGATACATGAATGAATCTTCTTCCTTATTATAGACGGCAAAAGGTGCACCATGTGTACCTGGAATGGTATCCTATAGTTATCCATAAACAGTGGCCATTTCCCTGGCGACCAATGCATTGATGCAAACACGCTTCAGCTTCCAACTCCAGACACAAACAACCATGGAATCAGAAACTGCCAAAAGTGACAAATAAGGGGCGAGTAAGCCGGACTTCCCGCCAGGATATGACTCTCGGCCTCGACGCCCGTCACACATAGAACACACAACGTTGCCGTCCCCTTGCAGCTGAACACCTACCCGAGTAACCACACCTCTTGCTGGTTTCCTGTCTCCCTAGTCCAGTTGACCCCTGACAACCCACTCAAAGAAGTTGGTGAAGCGCCTGAACTCCCTTCTCAGCCGCTGCAATGTGCCACGGCCTTACATCGACATCGCGGTCGACCACTCCCCTGGCTCGCGCCAGAGAGCTGAGCCCCCTGAAGTAACTGAGCATCTCCCGCAGGAGCGCCTCGTACATGCGCGGGTTGCCTTCGGTGTATATCACGTTGAGCTCCATGGCCACAGGCGGGTCCTCGAGCCGGGTGCCGCCCCGCTTGACAAGGTAGCCGCTGACAAGCGCCGGCGTCAGGTCTGTTAGCGATGTCGCGTTGTTGAGCCGGTGCGATAAAATGGCTCCCCATGTTGCATCTGCGATGTCCACTAGTGTTGTGTCGATGTCCGGCTCGGCCGCGCTTGGCTCAGTGCCGGGAGTCGTCGGGTTGGCTGGGCCCGAGGTGGGCCCGGTGCCCATGGGAGTGGTCGGTCCGTTCGCTTGTTCGGGGGACATGACTGACGCCTGGGGAGTCGAAGCCGGAGTCGTGTATAGCGTGTTCGTTGTGGTCAGTGGTATCTTGACGGGAGGCGGCACAAGGAGTAGGGACGGGTCAGTGTCCACAGTCAGCAGCGTCAGACTGACCGAGGGCATCTTGGACTCGCCCTGCTGCAAGCCGACCCATGTGTCCACCTCCTGCTGGTCCATGGGGCCGCATTTGGTGACGATCACCTGCCAATGAACCCTCCACGCCGAGATGAGGTCCTCGGTTGTCTCCCATATCTCCTGTGCCACCTTGGCGAAGGGAGTCGACAGCGGCCTGTCTCTCCTACCCAAGCAGTACGAGGCCGTCATTTGCTTGATGCCGCGGTTATCAGTCCACGCCGCCGTCACCCAGCGCTCGTCGACGCTTTGGGCGTACGCGATGTGGATGCACGAGTTCTCATGAAGCACATTGGTCGATGGGGTGCTGGTAAGCTTGAACTCTATAAGCCGTGGCAGTGGCTGCTCAAGGATGATGGCTGGTGCAGGCATTGTGCCATCAAAAAGCGTGCAGCGGTCATATGTCTCCAAGCATAGCCTGGCATAGTCGGAGGGTGCTGGTATGGCCAGGCTTGATGGCGACGCTACCATGTCGAGGGGTAACAGCTGCATGACGAGCTCGTTATTGCTTTGAGTCCGCTTGTCTGACAATATCTTCTTGTAGAGCTCAAAGAGGCGCTGGAAGGCAGCGCAGCAATCGACGATGGACGTCGGATTCGAGGGCGTGTAGACGTAGTATACCACAAAGTTCTTCTCGGCAGCCACCGTCGCAGCAAGCGCCTGGCTTAGCTTGCTCATCCGGTCGGCCACAACAGATCCGGGCCGGGCCACGACCGAGCTAGGGGACTCGATGGGCGAGTTGCCACCCACCTCATACGGGACCAGACCGTCCGACAACCCCCCGATAGTTGGTAGGCGCTCAAACGCGCCGAGCTTTAGGGAGTCATAGACGTTTCGTGTGCGGTTCAGGAAGTTGTCCACATGATCCAGCACGCCCTCCCACTCTGGGAAAACGCACATGGCGAGCACGTCCTTGGGGCCTTGTGACGGGCCGAGTCCGAGGCTTTCCCAAAAGTCCGTGCAGGACGGAAGCAACGAGAGCCTTGTCTCGTGCCGCCGCAGCTCGAACTGCGGCGGGGGAATCTGGAAAAGATTGGGACGCGTCTGCTCGGGACCACCAGTCGGCCTGGTCGGGAGTCGATTAGGCGGCCCAACCAAAGGAACGTCCTGGATGTCCAACAGAGGCTTGAACCGACACTCCAAGGCACCGGACAGGGAAGGCGGAAGGGCTGAGCGGAGCATCTGAAGAGAGTACCTCGCACAAGCAGAGATGTTCCGACGGGTTTCCCGGGAGTTAGAGAACTCCGAGTCGACATGCGATGTAGCAGCAAGCTTCAACACGCCTGAAGCGGCCTGCTCTGTGAGAATCTGTGCTATCATTATAAAGTCGTCGTCACCGTATGATCCAGGCAGCCCTGCCGGCTCCGGCTCGGCGAACCACCGAGCAAGAGGGAGTTCGGGCGGCTCGTTGTTGGCGAACCTGGACAAGTCGACCGAGACCTGAGGTGATGAAGCCCCGGCAGTATCCAGTTCCCTCAGCGAAGTTGCCAACGATATTGCGTCATCTTCTGGGCGTCTCCGAGTAGCAACCGATCTAGTGGGCGATGTTGGCTCCTCACTGGTGTAGCTGGTGTCGTCCTGGTCAGAAACAAGGCTGACGTCGTCGGCATCAGAAGGCGGATCATCCATCTTGGCAGGGCTCTGTTGCAGAGAACTCGTCTCGAGGTCTCCCGTTATCTTAGCAAGAAGGGCGCCGACATTGGAGGGATACTCTTTGAGTTTGTTGCGGCCCTTCCCGTGCCGGCGGAGATAGTCTGTAGTAGGCGGGGACGCTGCATCGTTTGCCCTGTTTTCCTTTTTAACGTCCCAGCGGCACCCAAAGCGTCCGTTTTCCTGGTACTTTTTGTTATTGAGCGCCAGATATGGGTCGAAGTCGACCTTTTCAAACACGCTACCACGTCTTGCTGGATGTGGATTCCTGCTAGAAACAGTAGAAGTGCTTTCCAAAGACGCCCGTACCCTCTTGAACACGGTGTCAGGGTCGAACGGGCTTGGTTGTCTCTTGATGCCCCCAGAGGGCTGCTTCCGGAGCCGCGTATCATCGTTCCCGAAGCGCGATTCATCCACCAAGCTGCTCCTGGCATGCTTAAGCTCGGGTTTCGCAAAGACAGGCGGCAAGGGGGTGGCTTCTGGAAGGGCGGCGGGCTCGACCGGCTTCTGAGGGTAGGTACCGAAGGACAAAGAGCCGTTGGTCGGCGCTTCCAGGGCGGCGCCCATGCTAGACAGCCCGGAGAAGTCCATGTCACCGCCGCCGGGCTGCTCGTCGAAGAAGCTGAAATCGGCATCAGTAATGTCGTTGTCCCCAAAGATATCTGCGCCCATGTCGCCGAGAAATTCAGGCTCCGCACGTTTGACATCGGCCCCCTCCCAGCTGTCGCTGAAGCCCTCGGTAGTGCCAGCGCCCGGCTGCGTCATGACCACGTCGACGTCTGCAGCGGGGGCGATAGGAGCTGCGCCAGGCGCATTCGCTGGACTGGACACGGTGCCTTCCAAATATGAGGCGGCAGCGGCAGGATTCTGGACACCGTCTGGAGGTGTGGGGTACATTG
Organism: Falciphora oryzae; assembly: GCA_000733355.1. Lineage (NCBI taxonomy): Eukaryota > Fungi > Ascomycota > Sordariomycetes > Magnaporthales > Magnaporthaceae > Falciphora > Falciphora oryzae. Next base: position 1,253,904 of record JNVV01000001.1, read on the forward strand.
TCCCTGGTAAGGGTACAGCGTTTGAATTACTCTGCCTCCGCAACTTGAGCGGCGAGTATCCGTTTGAGGGCTGCGCGCGTGCGTCCCCATCAGCCGTCACGCGCGATGCAAGTGCCTCCCTCTCTTTTTGCCTCCGCAAAACGAGGGCGTCCCGCTCCTCAGCGCCCATGAGCCAGGCTCTGGCGTTGGACAGGGTGTCCATCGCTACCATCTCGGCAACACCAAGGGATTCAGATGACAAGTATGATTGTCGATCATTCCTCGATGCCCTATGAAAACAGAGCACCGACGGCCAGTACATAGTGCCGGTGCCTGCTGTTGCGCCGCCTGGGGTCCTTTTGCCGTCGATCCTGTGCTCGGAAGCTCTCTTGCGCAGAAACTGGATGCTTACCCACGAGGTTCCTGAGAGCACCGAGGGAGATACGCCCCGCATCTCCAGTATCTTTATGCAGTCTATTCGCCACCGCGCTATCCTCTCGTCCGTGTCTGGTCGTGGCCGCGTGATCTGTGTGTCTGGAGACTGCACCGAGTGCTGGTCAAAACCGGAGCTGACATCAAATGAGCCTTGAAGCGTGCCATATGCCCCTAGCGGTGCCACAAGCACAGGGATCCTAGCCGGTATAGGGTTGGTCGCCATACGCTCGGCGCAGGACATGATCCCGTTCATGACGGAGAGTGCCAGGCCGATCACGAGCGAGCCGGTGGTGGTGAGGTAGACGCGAAGAGTGGCGAGGATCGCCCGAGGTTGGTTTGGTCCAACAGTGCCATCATCTAATGGGGACGCAGCGCGGGGCAGCAGGAGTGAGCGGGGGTTGAGCGCAATGGCTCCTATCTTGGCACAGAATGCTGCTGATAGGCTGGAAAGAACGGCTGAGATGAAGTATTCGTATACTTCCTTGGCCGGGACGCTGGAGTAGCCCCTGGGGTCATGTTTGATCTCGTAGTCTGCAGCTCCTGCGGTCCATGCCGGCGACGAACCCAACTGTGCAAGCTGGGCACTTCGAGCAGGCTGCTCCAGCGTGGAGCCGGTCGAGGAAGAGCTGCTCGGTGTGTTCATCGCGTTGGTAGTCGACGGCCGGGTTCTGAGGAGGCTGATTGGCTCGAAGCTGCCGTCGGCGACCTTGTTAAGCTTGTACCCGCAGATCTCGAGTATTTGCGCGAGGTCCGACGACGCAACAGGAGAGGCATCCTTGCCCACGAGAAAGAAACACCAGAGCACGCGGCGGACAGCATCAGCGTATACAAGGTGGCCATCGCGCCTGAGCGCTCTTTCGACGTCGGACGCGGCGAATGTGTAGCTCGACGACGACAATACCGGCTCGTACACCCTGAAGCTGATGGCAGCAACATCGTTCTACAGCAGTGAGAGCCACGTTAGCTGAGGAGCAGGCGAGGCCGCGGGGTGTGCCCGGACACATACGATTAATAGAGAATTGGTATCATAATCGCCAGGGTCCATCTCGGATGCTTCGATGGTCACATCGGAATCGGCGCGGGCAGATCAGGCGACGACTACCGGGCGGCGAAAGCGAGGGGACCAGAAGAGCTCGAGGGCGCGAGGGCGCGGCGCCGGGGATGGAGGGCCAGCTGCTGTAAGGTCGGCGCGGCGATAAGGATGGCGATGGAAGCTGGGCGGTCAACTTGGAAATCCCTGTTGTCGCCAGACTCCATCCTCGGCGGCCCCCCGTGCCGAAAAGGACAGCAAGAGGCGGAGAGCGCAAGCAGGGCGTTCTTCGACGAGCAGGAGTGGCGGCTGCGGTAAAAGCTAGGAGGCGCAGCCAGATCTCGTGTCAGAAAAGCCGTCAACGGAGGCGGCCAGGGGAGCCAAAAACCGAGGCGATGGCACCGCTTGGAAGCTCTAGGGCTAATCTGCTAGAGTTATTGAGCAACGATGGCGGGCACGGCGGACTGGTGATGGAGGTCAGGGGCGGATCCGGTCCAAAATGCCGGGTTTGGGATCTCGAGGCGGCCTAGTTCACCTCAGGCCGTAGCAGGCCCACGCGAACGGCCGAAGTGTCCAGGGGTTTCCGATAGGCTTGCACGCTCTGATCCTTGGCGTGCCCCAATCCAGATCCGCAACGCAGCCCCACATGGCCTCGAGTCTTGCGCTGCGCAGGCTCTGCGAGAACCAACACGACACGGCCGGCTCCAAAGACATCGTCTAAACAACAAAAGAGCTCCGCCACATTGCCCCCGAAGAAAATTGGGTGTGTATATCTGGATTTGCATTCTAGACGTGAGCAACCTCTCGACTCTGTGTTTTCCTGGCAATAAATGAGGTGCAGTGTTTATGATTTGTGATCCTATTGATCCATTGCACAAGACGCGGGACGGCTGGACTGAAGACCCAGAACTGCGCTCCAGTCGCCGACGGGCGGGGCAGGGATGGGACCTGCCTGCCGGGCGGAAAGAGAGGGCCCACTGGCTGTTATCGATAGCGGCGGCAACCTTTTTTTTTTTTTTTTTTTCTCCCTTCCATTGGCGGAGCATCCATTGGATCACTGAGATCAACCCTATCGCCGCTGTCTGCAAGGTTGTTCTGCGTGCTGATCAGAGGTTTCTCCAAGACGGGCCATTCCGAACAACGCATTGTCGCCCGAGGCCCCTTGTCGCCATGAAGCTCTCAAATTCAGGGACGGTTCCCGTCTACACAATATCCGGCGCATCGACATCGCGATCACTCCCCGACTGGCTCAGTCGCAAGAAAAAACGATCGCTGAAAAACGACCCCGAGTATGCGAACCGCGTAGAGCTGCTGCAAGACTTCGAGTTCGAGGAGGCATCAACATGCGTCCGGGTCAGCGAGGACGGCGACTGGGCCATGAGCACGGGGACCTACAAGCCCCAGATCCATTCGCACCATCTGCCAAGTCTATCCATGTCTTACTCCAGACATACCACTTCGCTGAACCAGACGTTCGTAATCCTCAGCTCGGACGTCTCCAAGAGTTTGCATCTGCAAAACGATCGGCGACTTGAGCTCCATACCATGGCAGGGTGCCACTACCATGTCCGGCTTCCCAGATTTGGTCGGGACCTTGCCTACGACCGCCACTCGACGGAAGCTCTGATCCCCGCGACCGGCCTCGACGGAGAAGGAAAGGCGGAAGTGTTCAGGTTAAATCTGGAGCTTGGGAGGTTCATGAAGTCGTACCAGATCGACTGTGGCGCCGACGATGGCATCGAGCGGGGCCTCCAGGGCAGCATAGGCGTCGGCAGCGTCAACACGGTCGCCCTGGCAGAAAACACACACAACCTGTCGGCCTTTGGAACATCCATTGGCACTGTTGAGTTCTGGGACCCTCGGTCAAAGTCACGAATAGCAGCCCTAGGCGGCCACGACGGCGAGGTTACAGCCTTGGAGTTCAGCCCCTCAGGCCTCCATCTTGCGACGGGATCTAGCACCGGCATGATTCAACGCTACGACCTGCGTCGTCCCGTCCCGCTTCTCAAGAAGGACCACGGCTATGGATTCCCTATCAAGAACTTGATTCATATGACCACCTCATCTCAGGAGAAAAAGGTCCGTCCACCCGCCAGGAGCGCCTCATCAGGACGGCCCATACCCCACCCTATTCCCGGCCTCAACTAACCCAAACGTGCCATAGATTCTCTCCGCCGATAAGCGCATCATCAAGATCTGGGACGAATCCAACGGCGACCCCTGGACGTCCATCGAGCCAGTGGTGGACATCAACCACGTTGCGTGGTGCAAAGGAACAGGAATGCTGTTCGCGGCCAACGAGGGACAGCAGATGCACGCATGGCTGATCCCCCATCTTGGAAACTCACCACGCTGGTGCTCTTTCCTGGACAACCTTGTGGAGGAGATGACGGAGGAAGTCCACATTGAGACCTACGACGACTACAAGTTCCTGACACTTCCAGAACTCAAGTCGCTCAGCATGGCGCATCTTATCGGCAAGACGAACCTGCTCAGGCCGTATATGCACGGATACTTCGTCGCTTCCAAGCTATACGACCAGGCCCGTCTCATCGCCAACCCGTACATGTACGAGGAGGAGCGTATGAAGAGAGTCAAGGAGAAGGTCGAGAAGGAGCGGGCTAGCCGAATCAGAGGCAGCAAAAAGGTCAAGGTCAACCAGAAGTTTGTCGACAAGCTTCTTAAGAAACAAGAGAAGAGAGACAAGATCGACGAGGAGGCTGGTGTGCTGGGAGACGAGCGTTTCAAGGGTCTTTTTGAAGACCAAGAGTTCGCCATCGACGAGCACAGTCGAGAATTCAGGGCACTCAACCCCAGTACAGTTGTCGCACCGGCCGGTGACGAGGGCGTGAGAAAAGCCAGCTCGGACGATAGCAACGAAGAAAGCGATGACGATGACGGCGGCAAGCCCACCCGGAGCGCAGACCGCAATGGCGTTCATATGCGGGTTTCGTCGTCAGCGCACCAGGGGAAGAGGACCAACGATACGGCTCTGGGGTCCCGCATCCCAAAAACCAGAGTCGAGAAGAACCGCGGTGGAAACTCGGTCGGAGAAAAGTCTGTCACTTTCATGCCAGCCTCGAAGAAGAAGCAGGAGAAGGAGCAAGTGGCTATCCGGCCCAAACTCTCGGGGTCAAGGCGGAGCGCCAGTGCGAATACATTCAGAAAGCTATGATACGCTGAAACCTGCACCCAAGCTTGCCCATTTTATATTACGTAGAAATACACGGCCAGCCGCCTGCCCTCGATCCCTGGCAGGGGCCAAACCCCAAATCTTCCCCCCGACCGAGACGCACCCCCAAAAATCAAAGTCATCAATCATCGCCGAGCAGACCAGCGCCGGGAGAGATCAAGAAATCACTTCTTGCTGAAGTTGCTGCGCTTCCCCCTCGGAGGGGAGCTCAGCCTCGGGGCTGATGGCGCGAGACCCTTCTCGAGGTCCTCGGGCCTCAGGCGTGGTGTCGGCGGCACATCATCGAGCCTGACACGACCCGACCGCGATTCTTTGGCAGACTTTGGGAACTCGGAGCGCCGTGGGGTCAAGGCCGTCACCACTCTCTTGGCTGACTTTCGAATGGTTTCGCGGACCTTCCATTCTCTCTTCTTTGCTAGGTAGAAGAGTACCGACGATGCAACTGCCACTCTAGTCAGTCTTGAAGCTCCACATGAGTCTACATTTACCCTAAAGGGCAGGACAGCGACAACAACTAGGGGTTGGGATCCCTTACTGCCGAGAACCGCGACGACAGAGACGATGACGATAATGGCGATCATGCCACCCTGGGAGATCTCCAGGGCTCCCTTGGCGCTGCCAGAGGCTCCAGCGGCATCCCCTCCGAGTGTGTCCTCGGGTATCGAAGTCTCGGTCGCGAGAGGGAATGCGTGGCTGGAGGTCGCCGCCATGGTGGGTAGTGAGTGTGATCGAGACTCGTTGATAATACCGGTGGGGCGAGACCATAGACTGGAATGCCCTTGATATGGTGAGACTGAGGCAGCGAGATATCTGTGAAGCCGCTTCAAGCGGTCGAGTGGCACAAAGGGACAAGCTGCTTCGGATCAAGAGGCAGGCAAGGAAGAAAAAAGAGGGCAGCGGCCACGGGAGGAGACAATGTGAAGCGCCGAGGCACGGCACGGGGTATTTACATACTTCACACAATACAAAGTCTGCCCCCAATCGATGCCCGTATACCAAGCAGGAGCGGCCGGGCTTCCTGGCCAACCCAACCTGGAAGCCCTAGGCGCACCCACACTCCAATAGGCACTGGAGGGACCGTCCATGCCGCACTCTATCACGGCACGCATGCGCGAAGCCCAGCCGGTAATCGAGAAGAATACTATTACAGGGTCCACGTCCTATTGCTCCGCCGTGATGCTCCCCGCGGATTGCTGCGCCGCCATTGGGCGCTGCCGTGGCCGGTAGTGAAACGAAGAGGTTGACACAGTTGCCGCCAGGCTCCCATTGGTCTTCACGGGGCGATGCAAGCGCTGAGCTTACCCCTGGCGCGCAGGGGGAGGACTGGGGATGTGACTGCACGCAGGGGATCGACGGGCGTGGGTTGGGCGGCCAATCAGCGGCCAGGGGCCAGAGTCGCGGGCGGCATCCATCACACTGGGCGTATCTCGACCCACCGGCGACCACTGGGAGCGACCGGCTTACCGCAGCCACAGTGCCTAGGGTGCCAGGCCTGCAGGAGAGCATCTTTGGGCCACGCTTGTGACTGACACGTTGACCTGTGCGGTGGAAGCTGGGATTTTTTGTTTGCTCCGTAAGTTCCCCGCAGAAGTGATGGAGTTAATCTCTCGTCTCGTCACGTCACACCACTCACGTCACGCTTCTACCACGGAATGCATGCGCTCCTTGGTGATGAGGATGGATTATCAATATCAAGCCTTTTCACAGTTGGCAACCGGGGCAGACAAAGGGGGAAAGATAACCAGCCTCTCTCGACTCTTGGATGTGACCACGGCAGAGATCGCAGACCTCCCTTGCACCGCACATGAATAGGCACCCACACCGGATGAACTCCGAACAGTGCCTACCTCTCCCAAGGCCGGCGATATTGTTGGGCAGTCATAGGCGACGGGATCCAGTGACGTTTGCCGGCGCCTCTCCGAACAGTCTTCCTGGAGCCACGAGACAGATGAGATCAAATGTGCTTCTAAAGGATCGACCTTCAATCCTGTGCAGCATGCAAAAGCTGTGTTAGTCCTGGCTGTTGGTTTCAGGCCGCCTGGTTTGGGCTTAGTTTGTCTACGTGTAATTACAGAGAACAAGAACCGTGCTGGATCATGGTTGCGGCCGTCCTGCGCGAGTTGATTTCACGCCGTGACACCTCAGTGGCGCGCCCAGGACAGATCTATTTTGGGCTTTGAGTTTGCCGAGGGCCAGACCAGCAGGCCACTTCGTGTGGACCGGCATGCATTCACGTCAATGGACCCTGAACCCCCACGAGCCAGGGGGATATTTTGAGCACCACCAACGTTGCCGGGTCGAGTCTCTTCCGATGAACCAAGTTGTTGTGTCTCGATGTGTGCGACCAATCGATTTGTTGACCAGCAGCCCGTCTTCTGTGAAACACCTACCTCCCGCTGTCGTGAAAATCTCTTGAGATAGACGGTGTAATGGCATATTTGTCAGTCATTTTGATCCGACCGTCTCAGACCCTCCCAGAGACCGGTGAGGTCTTCTACCTTTAGGAGAAATGGTCATGGGTATTTGGCATGCCCATCGATCAAGGGATCCCAGAAACACAAATAGTAACAATGGATACTCCATTCCCAGGCCATTTCCCTAGGCCTGTCTCGACGAGCGCAGGATCTCCGAACATCTGCTAAAAGTAGACGGATCAATTTATTCGAAATCCCCTTCTGCTGAGAGTGTCGACCAGTGAAAAATAGCGTTCAGGAGTCCTCTTGGAAAACCCCGGATCTCCGTCTCCCGGTCTTTTTGCAGGCCAGGTCGGCAGTGGCAGACGGCAGAGGTGCTGCGATGCCTTCACCTTGAAATCTCGAGTACGGTCATTAAAATCCAAGGCGCTATCCGGGTATTTGGACGCGCCCCTGAGCGCCGATGGATGGCCTTCACTCGCACCAACCATACAAATACAAACACGGAGCGAAGGAATTCAAAGGAAGGAGTCGCCGAGCTGGGACCAAGCCATGTATTGTGCCTTCCTTCTTCAACTGCAGCCAGCTGCGGGAATCAGCGTGAGAGGCTGCCTCAGGAGAGTGAGCACCTTCCGCGTCACATCATGCCCTTCTGGGAAGGAACGCCAACCGTCGCGGTGATGTGTGTCATGCGCTATGTAGGGTCACCGTTTTCCAGTTGAGGCAGATTTTAGTGCTACCCGCTGAAGGGGAATTACATCATTCGACGCATCCAGAGAGCGTTAGCCCTTCTATCTTCCCTCTCTAGACCTAGCTCTCGCTTTTACAGGCAACTTCAACCACTCTGCTGGACCACGAGCTTCACTGTCACACTTGACGCGCCATGCCGGGCCCTGCCGACGACGACGAGAATCCCGCCGACACTGGGGACCCCCGGGCAGAGCCAGCGCCTCCGAGCCAGTCAGATCGTTTCGATGACTTGCAGAAAGAGATCGTCGAAGGTTTCGTCTGGCCCACGGGAGGCGCAGCCTTGCCGGGACAGTTGCCGCGTCGGGTCCAGGCACCTTCTTCAATCTCGAGGACTCCCGTGGACCACAACGCCGATATGGCGAAGCGTTTCCAAGGCGTCTACCCAGGGGCTAGTCCAGGGGTTTCTACTTCGTTGGAGACCACACTCCACACTCCGTTGACGACTGCACTCCACATCCCCATTCCGGGCCGCCCCTCTAAACCCTGCACCAACAGCAAGTTGAGCCAAAGGCGCTCCCAGAATCTAGTCTCCGAACCCATGGGTCCTCCAATGATCTTTAGGACCACGACCCCTCCACCGAATCGGAAACGTCCAACTGTACAGTCCCGTCCTAAGGCAACATCGAGTACAAGTCCTCACAAGCCGCGAGATATCGTCCACGATGCTCCTTTTCAGAGCCTGCAGTTTCGCGACTACGCCCAGCTACCGTACGCTGAGGGACTCAGGGGCACTGACCAGAACTTACATGAGTCCCATCACGAGTCCTCAACCGGCCCAGGCCTCGATACGAACGGGCTCGCCGCTTCGGTCCGGCATCACAACCAAGAACATTCGGCCCGCCAGTCGCTCGCACAAACCCCAACCCCACACGTCAGCCCAGTGCCACCAGGCCGCATAGACAGCCCGACCGGCCAGTCTATCATCTCGTCCACGATGGGGCATCAACAGAGAATGTATGATAAGTACCAGCACTACAAGGATGATTACAAGGCATACCGCCGCCGCTGCAATACGCTGGAACGAGAGAAGCAAGATCTTCAACAAAGACTTGAGTCGCAGGGAGCTCGCATTCATGCTCATGAGTCCGAGGTTGCCGCTCAAAAGGAGGATGTCGAGAGGCTAGAATCACAGAACAGCAACCTCCGCGAGAAGCTTTCTAACTACAAGAACTACGTGAACATGGCGGTCCAGGAACACCAGAATCTTTTCAGGCTTTCGCAGGAGCGTTGCCAGGAAGCGGTGGACGAGATGCGCAATAATTATCAGAACGCAAAAGCAATGACGGACGAGGCGCGCAAGAAGGTTGACGAAGTGCAGACGCGACTTATGAATACAGTCAGGTCTGTCAGCGAGCAAGCTAAGACCGAGATCCTTGAGAGTAAGTCTCATAGTATTTCCACCATATCACAGAACCGTATTCGGGTTAGGTTCTGACTGTGGCTATGGCCAGGGGACCTCGCTATCAAGCAGTTGAGAGGGCAGGCGCAGGAAATGGAGGCGGACCTTACACGCGAGCGACTGGCCACACAGGAGCGTAGGCGGGACTCAGAACGGATCGACCAGCTCGCAGACTCGATGCAACGGGAGTTTGATACCCAAATGGCCCACTTCATGAGCAAGCTGGAGGAAGACAGGGCCAGTTTCGTCAAGGATATGCAGCAGCGCGACGACAGAGACATGTCTAGGTATGTTATGGTCCTAGTGATTCTATCGCACTCCCAAGTCCAAGATCTGACAGGTTCAATAGGCTCGACGCTGTACTCCAAGATGTAAGCAGCAGGTCCACGCTCGTTGCTTCTCAAGCGGACAATCTGTCTGATCTGGTGCAGCTGGCTCAAAAATCATTCTCGAGGTAGGTAGCGACCTCCCCACGCCCGTCCATATTCCTTTGGTGACCGCCAAGGCACTAATACTTGAAGCAGCGTCTTTACCAAGCTGGATGAAGCATCTTGTGCTCGGATGACTGCCCAAGAAAACAACAGAAAGCTTGCTAGCAGCATCCAGTCCCAGCTCGAGGCATTCCAGCAGCATCTCGCCGAGAGAGAAGTTGTGCTCGCCGTCGAGCTCGCGGAGACAAAGCGTGCTAATGTAGTACTTGCTACCGCCATCGAGGAGAAAGACGACGAATGCCGGGGTCTGTACGGAGAGATCGACCAAATGGCTACAAGGGTGGCTGAGAACAAGAAGGAGTTCGCGGGGCTTTCTGAGGAGGTGACTCGGCTGCGCCCGCTACAGCAGCAGTCTGAGGAACAAAGGGCAGAGATCGTGGCGTTGTCCAACGAGGTGGCTCGGTTGCGTCCGCAGCAGCAGCAATCGGCTACGATGATAGCTGAAAGCAAGAAGCGAGTTGCAGAGCTTTCCGACGAGGTGACCCGACTGCGTCTGCTACAGCAACGATCCGAGCAACAGAAGGCAGAAATATCGGCGCTATCCGACGAGGTGACTCTCCTGCGCGCGGCAGAGAGGGAAGCAGGCCAACTGCGAGCCGAGGTCGCGGAGAAGGCCAAAGACGTAGCTCGGCTTGAACTCGAAGTCAGGACTCGGGATGAGAAGCTATCTGATCTGGTCAGGGAGCATTTGGAGAGAGATGGGCTTTTACAGAAACGTCTTTGTGACTCGGAGGATGCAGCATCGAGAGAGCGTCTGAAGACTCAGGGGCTCGAGGGGGAGCTGAACAAGGCAGTCCGCGCTGCCGAGGGAGCAAGAAAAGAGCTTTCTGAAACGCGCTTTGAGCTTGAGAAACAGCTGTCCGAGGCCAACGAGAAGCGCCGCCGGACGGAGGAGATGTCTCAGAAAGAGGTGGCTGCCGTCGCTGCCGTCAAGGCTCAGATGTCTGACTTGCAATCTCAAGCCGGCACGCAACTGAGAGAAACACAAGCAACACTGGCTTCTCGGGATGGTGACCTGGCGGCTTTACGGCTGCAGGTCGAGGAGCTTCGTCGAAAAGAAGTGAAGAAAACCGAAGAACTGAAACTTGCTCAAGGTCTCGCTAAGAAGCTGGACTTGGAAGTGTCGACACTCAAGGACAAGCACCAACGTGCATCTCACACCATCGCTTTGCTGGAGGCAAAGATCCTTGAGTGCGATCAGAGAAAGGGCCCGGAAGTCAAGTCGCCGCCCTCAGGGGGCGGGTCGCCGGACTTGCATGTGCTCTCCAACTGGCAACAGTGGGCATCCGCCCTCACGGGATGTTTAAAGCAGTGGGTGCTGCGCAGCCGGAGGGCGAAGCGCATCTACCGCAAGCTTCAAGACACGCCGGATTTCAAGCTCGATCTTGGGGGCGATGAGGAGCTGGAAGCAGCCAAAGATACGACCAGCGTGTTCCTGGCGATATACGAGTACCTGAAACAGCAGACGGACGCCGAAAAGAGCAAAACGGAGGGGCCCGAGGTGTCGGAGCTTGTTGGGATCCTCAAGGATGCCGAAAGCAAGCGTGTCAAGTTGAGAAGTCCGTTGGTGGAGGAGACACCGGCAAGTGCGCCGCTATCTGTTTCCGTGGAGCAGACCAGGCGACGACAGACCTCGCAGCCAAAACCCATTCTGAAACAGCCCGAGAACGGCATCCCATCAGCTTCGCAGCCCCCAGAGACGAGAAAGCGGACTCGGTCGCAAACTCGAGAGGCGAACCCTCTTGCCGTGCTTTCTTTCGAGCGCGTGACACGGCGGAGGCGGTTGATCGGCCAGCAGTAGAGAAGAAAGTCCAGTGCGTGGGCGCACTGCCTTTGCGGATTTTTGGAACCATCGAGAGTAGTCGCCGGGCGGCAAAGTCGCCTTGTGGCCATGGACAGCGAACGAAGCCGCCAGATGTTGTCATGCAACGTTCCTCGCTATAGTTGACGCCGTATCCAAGAAACGGTAGAATTGCTCCGAACATAGTTGCTCCAATTTATTGTGGTAGCTGTTGTGGGGAGACTCTATCGGAGAGGGGGTACCTTTTGTTTTGGAGCTTCAAAGGTCTGTTATACACTCTAATAACGACAATCCTGATGTACATGAAGATGGTGAAGGCCCGTGAGACCCCCTTTCCGCAGCATCAGAGTGCGGGTTGCGCATCCACGCCGGTCCACGTCCATGGCGACCTTTTCGGCAGCACTGGGCGATGGGCGGGTTCCTGCGAGGAGGCGCAGACAGGGGCACTTTGGTGTGATACACCTTTGAAAGTATGGTATGATGTTCGTGACCTCGGGGAGAGTCCCGTTGAAGGGAGTGGCCAGGAGGATGGGCGGTTCGTCGGCTCGTAGATGACGCCGCGTTGGCATTCTATACTTTATTTGCCTTTGCGCTTTTGCTCGAGGAAGAGGACCTTTCTCCTAACTATTTGGCGAGCACGAGGTCAGTCGCAGTTCAGCAATGGGGGCGACATTCCGTCCTGACACCCGCCGCTAGTTGTCTTGGGAGCCTGGGACGCCGGCGAGAAGAGCAAGAAAGAGGTCAGATCCGTCCGGGTTGAGGGCCTATACCTATGGGGTCGTATTTGAGCATGCTCATGGGCGTCGCTGTCCTGGGCCTTGCCATTGTGTAGAAGAAGCCGGTCATGGCCATCGAGACCAGGCGCACCGCGATGATGCGAGACTTTGCTGCACGAGGGGTTTGGTGGTTAGCTTTCAACTCAATTGACAGCGAAGCTCTCTCCTGCTGCTCTCCCCCCTCCCCGCAGCCTACCCTTCTTAGCCATGGCAGCTGTTATGCGCGGCGCATGCGATTCGGAGGTGGTTTGTTATACGGGCCGCGGGCGAGCACACCAGTTTTGCGCGTCGACAATGGAGCAGGCTCGGCCAAATCTTTGCAGGGGCGCGGGACTTGCCGGGGCCGGGTGGGGTCTGGCTGTTCGGCGGGGGTCAAAGCTAGAGGGGTCTGGTAGGCGGTGAAGCCCACCTCAATTCGCGCCCACATCCATCGCCGAACTCGCAGTCATCATTGGAGGCCGATAAGGAATGCACTGGGAAGTCTTGTGTGAGCTGTGTGTAGGCTAAAATGGAATTGACGGGCACGACAGAAGCACTATTTTTGAGGGAATATCCCAATAGACCGACATTGTCACTTTTGCAACCATTATGACAGTATCCTTCCACTCTGTTTGACTTGCGCCCTTCGATTTCACTCCCCAGAAAGTTTGCCAGAGCGAGGCTTCCTGTCTCCGACAACGTGCCGACGATACCAGGACCAAGACAATCACAGTCACACCTCGGCCGATCCACCACTGCTTGTTGCGACGACGGCCGTTGGCCAGCAGCGAACCACAATGGTGGTCGTCTCAAGAAGCCCCCGCGTCGGGTTGGGTCAGGCTCGGTGGTGGACTGGAGCATGCAGCTTGTTTTCCCTGCGCCACGGCAACAGCTGCAGTTTAGGTAAAAATCATTAGTTCCATCATCGTCTTTGCCCGACTCAAAAACACCAACCTGAGCACCTGCCTACACCACACAAACCGTCACACACCTGCGCTACGCAGCGTCATCCGCTACTCTGCGCGGCTTTCGCCACACACTATTGTGGCTATTCCCGGCCCATCCTGCAGCGCACATCACATCGGGAAAGTCCAGGAGTTGTGTGGCTGCCAGAATCCCCACACCAGCCCACGCCCTCCCATCCCATCCCCTGGACAATGTCACTCCACAAATGCACACACCACGCCGTCCATATTCCCTTTCCCCCGTCTGCGTCGGCCAGACCTGGCGGAAGCAGCCACTCTATTCCTCCCGGTTTCGGCCGTCGTCCACGGGGGTTCAGATAGAGCCCTGCCGAATGCCCACCGCTAGACAGTTTCGTAATGGATACATCATTTTCCTTAGTATTATTACCCTTATAATGCATACACACATATGCCATGTGCCGACGGGCAGCAGCACATGCCGGCATCTTCGACCCGGGTTGGCCCGGCCTGTCTCTATTTGAGCCAACACCTGAACGGTCCCCAGGCTGCGCTGTCTCGTGGCCTCCTTTCCCGGACAGGGGGAAGATGAGACATCAGGTGAAGTTTGTCCGGCCACATCCGTCGGGAAACACGCTGCAATGGCCTCGTCGTTTGCAGACGCTCACATGGCGGCACGCGACTCGACCTGGGGTCGTTCGACGAGCGTCGGACGATCGGCAAACAGACATGCGCTGATTTTCCTTTTTCTTCCTTGCCTGTTTGTCTCCTTGCCCTGCACCATCATCCCGGCAGCCTGCAGCCTGCGTGAACCGTCCCATGCCGAGCCGAGACCCCTTATCCGTTTTCCTTCTGTTCTTCCGAAAAGTCATTGGACCCCTATGGACCCTCCCTCCAGGTCCCTGGTGGGCCGTTGGCTGCGATCCACGGGCTGTCTCGCACAATTCGGTTTTCCCTTCTGCTTCTTTTTTTCGCCCCTGCAAGCTCCAGTTGGCTGGTGGCGCCCCAGAGAGGGCTTTAACGCAAATGCCTCTATGGTAGTAATTGCCTCAGCAGTGGCCCTATTAGAAAAAGCTTTCGTTGGACCACTTTTTTGCCTTGCCGTGCCCCCTACTTCTGCCCCATCGCTCCCCCTCTCCCGAGTATAACACAAAGCGCGGTGTGACATCGTCTAACACCGGTTGCCGTATTCTAAACAAAACATATTCGGCAGTAGCTTCGCCTTGTACCCCACCACCCACGGTCACTGTCGTCACAACCACTACCCCACCAAACAAACGCCGTAACTTCGCTTCTCTCGGGCAGACTCGGGCTCCTGTGCACTTTGGATATCGACGCCAGCAGCTTGGGAGCAGCTCCCCGTCCAGAAAAATGTCTTCCACTTCGGCCCGCAGATTAAACCATGACAACATAAACCCTCACGTCAAAGACGCTAAGTACGCCGTGAGGGGCGAACTCGCCGTCAAGAGCGAGGAGTACCGCGCCAAAATCGCCAAGGGCGAGAACGACCTGCCCTTCAAGGAGGTCATCTCGGCCAACATCGGCAACCCCCAGCAGCTGGACCAGAAGCCCATCACCTTCTTCCGCCAGGTTCTGAGCCTGCTGGAGAACCCGCTCCTGCTCAACCATGAGGACGTGCTCCTGAACAGCCTGGGTTACAAGTCGGACGTCATCGCCCGTGCCAAATGGCTGCTGAGCAAGGCTGGGTCCGTCGGTGCCTACAGCGCCAGCAATGGTGTCCCGGCCATCCGCCAGAGCATTGCCGACTTCCTTGAGAGTGAGTCTTGAGAGAAATTTTGTTCCCTTTTTTGCTTTTTCGGTCGTATGTGTACACACCGGCCCACCAGGTTGTTGACACGCGGAACTCAGGGCGTGATGGCTTCCCGGCCAACGAGGCGGACATCTACCTCTCGGCGGGCGCATCTTCGGGCGTGAACACTCTCCTGCACATTCTCACTGAGAACGAGAACACGGGTGTCCTCGTCCCCATCCCGCAGTACCCTCTCTACACGGCCTCGCTGTCGGTGCTCAACGCCAAGTGCGTGCCGTACTACCTGGACGAGTCCAAGGAATGGGGCACCACCATCAGCACTGTCAAGACCGCCCACGACGAGGCCAAGGCCAAGGGCGTCGACGTGCGCGCCATCGTCATCATCAACCCCGGCAACCCCACCGGCGCCTCGCTGTCCGAGGAGGACGTGCGCAGCGTCATCGAGTTCGCCCGCGCCGAGAAGCTGGTCATCATGGCGGACGAGGTCTACCAGACCAACGTCTTTGTGGGCAAGTTCCACTCGTTCAAGCGGGTGCTGCGGCAACTGCAGAAGGAGAACCCGGGCAAGTACGACTCGGTCGAGCTGGCGTCGCTGCACTCGGTGTCCAAGGGCATGGTGGGCGAGTGCGGCCACCGCGGCGGCTACTTCGAGCTCGTCGGCTTCGACCCCAAGGTGCAGGCCGAGATCTACAAGTTCGTCTCCATCACGCTGTGCGCCCCCGTCATCGGCCAGTGCCTGGTCGAGCTCATGGTCAACCCGCCCAAGGAGGGTGAGCCGAGCTACGAGCTCTACCGCAAGGAGTACGACGGCATCTTCGAGGGGCTCAAGCAGCGCGCCAACGCCCTGCACAAGGCCTTTGAGCGCATGGAGGGCGTCGAGTGCGGCGTCCCCCAGGGCAGCATGTACCTCTTCCCGACCATCCACGTCCCCGCCAAGGCCGCCGAGGCCGCCGAGGAGGAGGGTCGCACCCCGGACGAGTTCTACTGCATGCGCCTACTCGAGGCCACGGGCGTCTGCGTCGTTCCCGGCTCCGGCTTCGGCCAGAAGCCCGGCACCCTGCACCTGCGCACCACATTCCTCGCCCCCGGCACCGAGTGGGTGGACGGCATCGTCAAGTTCCACAAGGAGTTTATGGACAAGTACAGGTGATGGGGCTGGTATTTTTGCCTCCTTTTTTCTTCCATTTTCTTGCAAGTTAGTCATGCGCCATTTCAACAGACGAAATGAAGCGGCCGGGAAATAACGGGGTACTTAGGCCAGAAAGTAGATAGGGGATAGGGGGGTTTCTATGGGCGTTTACATACAGATAAAATACAATTTTGGGTCATCGTAAGCAACAACATGCGTGGATGAGAAAGCCTCCCGCGCGATTATTTTAGGTCTGTCTACCTGGGTAGGTATCATTCATACCATATGCTTTCCTCGCCCCAAATCCTACGCGGCCGTCTGTCTCCCGCCCACTCTGTGTATCGTCTATTTGCCCAGCCCGGACGAGGTTCAACCTCGGCTATACGACAAAGGCGTGGGCACCAAATATGCTCTGCCGTTTCCCCCAAGCTTGCAGGCCTAGGCCTACTTGGCTGGCCAGTTCAATGTGTCATAATCAGGCATTTTACGTTTTTGTTTATCACGACAAATACCCTAAGGGGGTGCACCCGTTCCAGCAAATCCTCACGCCCTCTCGCTTCCTCTCAACCTCACAGCCTGACCATACTTCTGTAGCTTGGTGATGAGCTGGTCACCCTGCCGCACAACGTCCTGGTACTGCTTGTTCTTGTCGTCTGGGCGGTTGGTCTCGATTATGCCCTTGCCCGTCACCCTGTCGATAGTGCACGGGATTCGGCCCGCGGCGATGAACTTAGCGAGGTCACTGTGAGAGGCAGAAAGTGTCAGTAAGAGTAGCAAAACGGGGGCCATCGGAGAACAGGACATGGTACACACCGGTCCAGGAACTCGACAGTGACGCCAAAGTCGTTGGCCATGCTCTCGAGGCCGACGACGCGGTAGCTCTGGAGCAGCTGCTGGTAGGCGCGCAGGCGCATCTCGCGCACAAACCAGTTCTTGTGCTCGTGCAGGTAGCGGTCCTGGGTGA
>JNVV01000001.1:1270978-1286468 GCA_000733355.1 Falciphora oryzae
AAAGTCGTTGGCCATGCTCTCGAGGCCGACGACGCGGTAGCTCTGGAGCAGCTGCTGGTAGGCGCGCAGGCGCATCTCGCGCACAAACCAGTTCTTGTGCTCGTGCAGGTAGCGGTCCTGGGTGAGGAACTGCTCCTCGACCAGGGCCAGGGCCTGGAAAAACATCTTGTAGTTGCCCGTGTACAGGCTGCTGACGAGCTGGGCCAGCGGCGAGAAGTCGACCGTGGTCTCGGCGTCGGGCTGCTCAGACCCAGCGCCCAGGGTTGTCAGGTTGACGACAGCCGCCTTGCTCGGGGCCGCAACACCCTCGGCCGAGGCAGACGGGTCGCCCATCTCGGCGTCGGCGCCCGGGCCGGCAGACAGGGCACCCGTCAGCGCCAACAGCTTATCCTCGCCGTCGCCCAGGATGGCCTTGATCTCGGGGGCATCAACGACCTTGGACTTGAAGTCAACACGCTTAAGGCTGACAGAACCGGCAAGGACCGAGTAAACGACCAGGTTGCTGTAGGTGCACAGCTCGTACGAAGTAAAAGTCGAGAGGCTGTCGAGCAGCAGCGGCGCCGCAAGGTTATACGAGCGCACAGTCAGCAGGTGCAGGCCCTCATAGGCCTTGAGCCGGTTGCGCCGGTCCCAGTCGCCGCCCGACTCGACCAGCGTCTTGGCCCTCTCGACCTGCTTCTTGACCAGCTGCTTGTCGCCGTAGAAAAGCCCCATGCGGATTATGGCCAGCACGAGGTCGATCTTGGTGCCCAGGACGCCAGTGTTCTCGAACACGAGCTCGTACGCCGCGATGGCTTTCTCCTAAAGTGGGGTTGGGGACGGTGTAAGCGTGAATCCATGCCAGCAAGCGTGTTTGGGGAGAAACAAAGCTATAGAATTATAGGGGAAGCCATCGGCAGGCCGTGCCGTCCGTACCTTGTCGCCAACCCTGGCCCAGAAATCAGCCCTCTTGCCCCTCGCGGCCTGGATTTCAGTCTCGCCGGCCTTCTCGACGGCCTCGTCCTCCTCCTTCTGGAAGCCCTCTAGCTCGGCGTCATTGTCCTGCTTGAGCTTCTGGTAGAGGCCCTCGTCCCAGGGCAGGGTCAGGCTCCCCGCGGCCGGGCGGCTGGTCGATATCATGCCGACGCCGCTCGACTTCCGGCTCAGCGGCTTGCCGGGCCCGCTGGCGCCGCCCTCGCCGGCGACGTTGAGGATGCCCTCGATGGGGTGGGCCAGGTGTCTGTAGAGCGGGGCCATCTTGTGCTCGTCGATGGCGTCCTGCAGGCTCTTGGCCGCCGCCTGCTGGGCCGTCTGGCCGGCGTACGAGTTGGTGAGGGTGAAAACGTGCTGCGCGAGCGGCAGCAGCGGCCATTTTGCGTACTGCGGGTCAGACCCCATTTTTGCTGCGTCGATGTGGCCGCGGGAGAAACTGCTGGCCGAGAGTTGGGTTGTGGTGGTTTTACTCCCTCCTGTGACAGAACGAGGGAGTCCAATGGATGGTGAGAAGGCTGGAGCTCGGATTGGCCCTGTGATGCGCAACTCCAGGCGGATGCTAAGTGGCGTGGCCCACCAAACAGGCGGCAAGAGGCTCGCGCGTCAACGCCCGACGAAGCATGCCAACGACTCAGAAGCTTGATGCCTTACATAATCGAGCTGACTCTGGGCCGGCTTCAGGTTCAAAGCTCTTGTTGTCTTCAGCCGGCCCAGCCAGGCTGAAAACGAGAAAAGACAACGAGCAGGCCAGCTCCAAAGAAAGGAGTTTACTCTTATTTACCTCGCCGTACCCTGGAACAATTCGTCTGCCTCTTCCAAGAGGGCATTGGTTCTCACACAAAATCCCAATCACCACCTACTGACCTTTTCATTCAACACACCCAGACCTGCCGAAAATGGCAGGCGGAGACGGCGGAGGGGGCCGCTCTAGACGCGACTCCAACGAGTTCGATGGCGCCAGCAAGCGCAAGCGGCCAGAGTCGCCGTCCAGGAATAACGACGAGCTGCCGGTGCCCTACGATGCCAAATCCCTAGAGCCGGCCAAAAAGCGACACCGGTCAAACTCTCCCGGCGGCGATGCATCGGCCGCGCGCAAACCAAAGCGACCGGGCCAGCGCGCTCGCATCACAGACGCCGAGCGCGAGGCGATCCGGCAGCGCGCCCTCGACCGAGAGCGCGCCGCCCAAGAGCAGGCCGCCGTCGAGGAGCAGCGCAATCGGATCAACGACGTCGTTCGCTCGCACTACAACGCCGTCCCCGAGCGCGGTCGAGAATGGCGCAAGACCGACAGCCGCATCAAGGGCCTCCGCTCGTTCAACAATTGGATCAAGAGCTGCATCATCCAGAAGTTCTCCCCCGACGAGGACTTCCAACCTGGCGGCGGCGGCGGCGGCGGCTCCAGCCTGCTAGTCCTCGACATCGGCTGCGGAAAAGGCGGCGACCTTGGAAAGTGGCAGCAGGCCCCGCAACCCGTCGACTTGTACGTGGGACTGGACCCTGCCGACGTCAGTATCGAGCAGGCCAGGGATCGATATCGCGAAATGAGCAGCCGGGGAGGACGTGGAGGCAGAGGCGGACGCGGTGGACATAGGAGGCCCCCTCCGCGAATCTTCGACGCCCGGTTTCACGTCAAGGACTGCTTCGGCGAGAGCATCGGTGACATCGAAGTCGTGCGCCAGGTCGGCTACGACGCATCGGGTCACAGCCGCGAGCGGGGCTTCGACATCGTTAGCATGATGTTCTGCATGCACTACGCCTTCGAGAACGAACAGAAGGCTCGCAACATGCTGAAGAACGTGGCGAGCTCGCTGAAAAAGGGCGGCCGCTTCCTCGGCTGCATTCCCAACTCAGACGTCATCACCAAGAAGGTGTGCGAGCACAACGAACGTCTCAAGAAACAGGCCGAGGCCAAGGCCTCCGGCCAAGAAGACGCAGATAAACCCGCCGCCGAGTCGGAGGAGGCGGAGGATGGCGAGCTCGAGGAGGGCGAGCCGGCCGGATTTGCCGAGTGGGGCAACGACATCTACCGGGTTAGGTTCCCGGGGAAGACACCCGAGGACGGCATCTTCCGGCCGCCCTTCGGGTGGAAATACAACTTCTTCCTGCATGAGGCCGTTGAGGAGGTGCCCGAGTACGTGGTCCCCTGGGAGGCGTTCCGTGCCCTGGCCGAGGACTACAACCTGGAGCTGCAGTATCACAAGTGTTTCCGGGACATATGGGAGGCCGAGAAGGACGATCGCATCCTCGGCCCGCTTAGCGAGCGGATGGGTGTGAGGAGCAGGCAGAATGGAGAGCTGCTTGTCACCGACGAAGAGTTGGAGGCTGCCAACTTCTACGTCGGTTTCTGCTTCTACAAGGTCTAGCTTGGTAGGGCCCACATGGAGGATGAACGCCCTATAACGCGATTGTTTCTTGAATTTTTTATTTTTTTCCAACGGATGTCGTCGTCCATCGCAGACAAGGTAGAATCGGCCCGCATTTAGAATGGGAGGCCTCTGCGATATTCCCCCGCCTCCTGGCTCAGAGTCATTTGGAATCTATTCACATTCACGTGCCGGCCGCGCCGATTGGGCGGCCTAGTCCCACGCATTTAGACACACACGAGCACTCGCCAGGGATCCCCGACGCCGGGTCGCCTCGGGAGCTCCCCGCCTCGGACAATAGGGAGCGCTCACCTTGACTTGCAGTTCACTGACCGAGGGAGGTGTTTGTGGATCGTGTGCCTACATGTGGGGGAAGCTCAGGCGGTTCTTTCAGCCAGCGGCCATGCTTGGTAGATACGGAGGGGCGTGCAAAAACACGTGATATATATAGTAATAGCACGTACATGAGGAAGTCGTGAGACACGTTTCGGCCATACTTTGGTGTCCATGCGAGATATTGACCGTTATGCTGCGGGTTAGAATTCATGTCGGGTCTTTAGCGTCTTGCGCGTGCCGTTTCCTCAGTGCCGGACAGAATCCGAGGGCGGCCCCATATGTTCTTTCCTTTTTTTCGTGAATGCTCCGTGCTTTCGAAACAAAGATCATTTTGCGGTCGACGCTCGAGCCAATCACCCAAAAAATCACTGCTCCACCGGGCTGCCACCGGGACGTGATCCGGGAGGCGGTGCAGTGGAGCAACCTCTTCAGTCTTGACTCTTGCGACCAAGTCCTCGGCCAGCCAACGATGGCGAGCAGGGAGGGCCGAGTGGGTAAAGGAGCCTCAAACCGGGTTGCCCTCGGTGAGCGGGCTAGCCCAAAACGGGAATACCTGCTGGCGCGAAAAATGGGGAGGATTGAGAGTGGGTGGAAAGCTGGCAGATTGCAATCTGGGCCTCAATTCGGTCAGTTGACGCCGCCCGGGCGATGGGTTCACCAGCAGCACCAAGACCGCGGACGGACCACGGCGTTCCCGCGGCGGGCTGGTTTGGTCTCTCAAATGCCCATAATATGGGCGTGGCAGAACTCGCTATCGTTCTGAGGCAAGCTTGGCCCTCCCAGAGCGGAATGGCCGACCTTGCTCGAAGTGGAGAGCTTTTTGGAAGATCGTCCTCTGGCCATAGCTCTTCTCGGCAGTTGCGGGGACGCGAACATGTGTTGTAATATGTGCTATTGAAGCCCAAAAGAGTCATGAAGATCCCGCTCTGGCGCCTCCCGCGCCGGCAAGTTCCACCTGTCTGCTTCTCCTCCTTTTTGACGGGTGATGGACCAGCACGAACGGCCGAAAAGCCTCATTAGCCGCCGTGAGCAAAGAGCACCTGCCTCACGAACGGCCGCCACTCGGCCAACCAGGGATGGCCAAGATAAACTCGTGGCTGCAGACGGTGGCGGGTTCTTCTCCAACTTGCGCTTGTCACTTTTGGGGTGCGCGTTTTGATTTTTTGGTTCTGGCCATGGCCAGGCCGCCTCCATCGTGCCGGTTTGTGCGTTGATCACCTGCGAAGCCGTGAGCGCTGTGCGTGCGCCCAGCGTTGCAGATTTCTAGGTGGCCCAAGTTCTGCTTCCTCTCCTGGCCATGTGGCGGCAGCTATCAAATTCTTGAAACACTCGATGGTTTGCGAGCAACGTTTGGCCGCCCGTCTGTCTGTGGCCAAATGCTTTGGGCCCAAGCCCCAAACCAAGGTCGTCCCCACCGCCACCAAGAGGAAAAGCACGGCGCATCTTGGACAGGCAACACATTGACAACTCCCGAGCCTGCCGGAAGGCCAGTTCCAGGCTGGAATGTGATATTGCATACGGTAATGGATGCACGAGTCCCGATTCTGCTTGGTGAATGCGACATTGCCCTCTCCTCCAATGTCGCACTCGGTTGCAAGCCGGCCTTATTCCAAACGCACAGGCGGAAACCGCAATTTCTCTGTTTGCCCAACGCAAGTGAAGGGGAAATAGATCATGGGACGGCAGCGAATGAGGGAAGATGTGCCGACCTGGACAAAAGGAGAAATCGAAAAGAAAAGAGAGAAAAGGGACCGAAAGAGCACCGCAAAATGAAAATGTGCACGGATCAGGTAAACAAGGCGAGGATCACGGAGGTCTCTCCGCAAAGAGATCTTCCGTCGTATTAGGCCCCTCCCGAGTTATGCGTCGAAGGCCATTTCGAAGCTTCCATTCTGACAAGGGTGGGAGGGGGGAAGACATGCGGAAAGGAACCCGCGTGTGCGCGTCTACGACAATTCGTTCACGCATTCATTGGCACGATACATACAGACATGGTCCAGGCATGAGGTCAGGCTAATGCCAGGCAGTACAACAAACGGAGCGCGTTTGCGCAGGGCCACGCTGACCACCTGGGCCAATGCCCGATCAGGGGGAGGTCGCGGTGGCACGACATGCATTCCATCCAGAGAGACGATAAAATAATAAACTACCGGGTAGTAAACAACATGTATGTGCTACTGGGAAAGCAACGTGGCTTTGTTTTGGGGCGCGAACCGAGATCTCAGACTAACGCAGGCAATGCAGCCCTTCCGTCGCCCAGCGCCTGAGCCATGCGTGCCATGCTACCGCCCAGCATTGAGGGCCGATTGAGTTGGCGCCGGGCAAAAAGCTATGGCACAGAGGAGGCACAGGATGCACATTCATGCACGTTTGCTCGCGACGGAAGGAACAAACGAGCAACGGCAGCCCCGGTCCAAGGCTTTCCCATGTTCTAACCTTGCACAGCTCCATTTTGCAGCTCCGCGCCCGTGTTTGGGTCCTCTGGCGAGCCCCGACCGCTTCTGCCCAGCCCCCTGCTCAGGGGAGCGCGAAGCCCATGGTTGTTTGCAAGGCTGCAAGGGTGCAAGACCGTGAAGGATGGATGGATGGGTCCTGGGGCGGGTCGTTGCGCCCGCCCCTCGAGCAGCGGCCGGCACGCGTTTCCACACCTTCTCGAAGTCTTCTGGAAGGTTTCTAAAATCGGGCCCCTCGTTGCACCATAATGGGCGCACTCAGGGATTTGCACCAAACGGGATTGGTTCTAGCACTCCCGTCGCCCTCCAAGCCGCCTATCACGATCGAGAGGCACGTCCAGATCCCCACCAGCAGCCCCGTACGATCGGTGGCTCGTTCTCGTTGATAGGTCACTCACAGGCTGCCTGCTAGGTTTGAAGGAGTTTAGTGCAGCCCGCAGTCCAACTTTGCCAAATACAAAAGATGGTAATTTCGTTTGCAGCCCCTGACTTGTCATGCAGGCAGCCCACACCACCATCCACACATCTCGGTGCCAGAGCCACCCAACAACAGGAACAAGCGCGAGAAACCAGGTGGCAGGCCAGCCACGACCGGATTATGACGCCAGAAATAGGCTTTGCAGAGATTGACTAGATGAGCGGATGACCAGCATGGCGAAAACGACGGAAGGGGAAGCTATTGCCGGCGGCGCATCCTTTGATTCGCCGCCCCCGAGTTGGCTTTCCCAGGGCCGCATAACTGAGGTGCCTCGCTGGCGTTCGTTAGCCACGAGCTTCTTTCTTTACTTGGAACATCACACGGAGGGCGAGGCGGCTGGCATGAGGAGTGGACCAGCCTTGGTTGCGGCGGCGACCCGCACCGTATGGTGATCTGAACGGCGTGTCCGGGAGGACTCTCCCCCAGGGGAGCCTGCACGACTCCGTCCACTCCTTCCCTCTCCCTACCGCGGCACCCTTTTTTTTTTTTTTTTTTTATTCAAACCATCCCACCCGCACGGCTGGGTTACACGGTGCACCCGTTGGTCCCCAGGTGGGGAATCGCTCCAGCTGGCGTGGTCCATAACGACGAAACATTGCGTCTTCGTCTTTTCAACAGCGACGGCGGACGGGGTGGCCGCCCGTTTTGCGCCTCGCTAACCCCACTCCGTTACCCATCCGTCATAAGCAACGTAACCGGGAGACTAGAGACGACGGGTGATGGAGCCTTGGCTGCGGCATGTAGCGGGTTGTCCCTGTATCGTGGGCAAGCGCGGCGCATCTCGGGTTGTGATGGTATATACATTCTGTATCTGACATGTTTCACCAGGGTGCACCCGCCATTTTCGAGATTGCCGGATTGTCCGTCGTGACAAGCTACGCCCTGCCCGCCCTCTCCCTCCACGCTCCAAGAGGTGTGGGGGCTAAGGCAAGACGGTGGTGACGAACATGCAGGCGATGTCACCTCAGGGTACCCATTGACGGTCTGTTCTGCTACGCGCGCAAGGGGGAAATGGCGGAGGCCCTTTCGGCATAACCACAGTCGTATACCTTCGCTAGGAGGGTTATGTGCTCTTGCCTCTCTAGGCGTGCGTCCTGCCGGCCGGCGGGGCCGTTGAGGCATGCCGTGTATGGCACACATTGCATGTACCTCGATACCGGGTCAACATGTTGCATTTCCTTGCACATCCGCGCACAAAAGTACCTTGGTATGGAGTACCTCAAGGCGTGGGCTCCAGGGCAGGGCGCGCAGATGAGGCTGACATCACTCGCAGGTTGACTGCGTGTGGATTGTGCCGACGCAGGTTCAATCTCTGGCCCCTGCTCTGAAGCCGACCCAAGTGTGCCCGAGCGTCCTTCTGGAAAGATTTGATGATTCGAAGATCTGCGAGTGGTCGGGGGGCAGGTGGAGGGGGGCGGTCTCATGCTAAGGTTACGCAACCGCAATTTCTCTTCCGAGACAAAACCACGCCCAATCGCCAGGAGGTGAAGTGGGAAGGAGGATTGTGTAAGCACAGCAGTGCAGACACGGATATCCGATCAAGGGAATTGCCCGCCTGCATCGATCCCCTTGGTGGGAAATAAAGGGCTCCTTTTTGCTTGCCTCCATGGGTTCGCGAGGATGAGGTCGGCTCGGTGGTGCTGTCTGTCAACTGAACTGCACCTGTTTCAATTCGCCCCATATCGGTCCCTGTGTGAAGATGGCTGCACACCCCTGAAAATCTGACCATCTGGGGGCTGACCAACAGGAGCTGTCAACATATGCTTGGGAAAAAGAAAGAACAAAACGAGACTGGTGGCTGGGAAGCGGGCTCAGAAACAAATAATAACGACCAGACAGAGTTGGCGCTGTGGCTGGGCAGATCAGCTGTGCGCTCCATGTGACGATTCTATTCCAGGACCCGCCCAAGCCAACCAGCTCGCGGCGTGTCGTCGCGAATGCGCTGGGTGGTGCAGCACATGTATTATCGACCTCTTGAAGACCCAGTGCCTCTGGTTCCCACTAGTACTGCCATCTCCTCTGGCCATTACATTCAAGCCCAGCGATTTCCCAAGCGAGGCAGATCACCGAGAGCCACGGGAGCGGGATTGATGCTGATTATAGCAGCCTGATTTCGGATCGCTGGTGTTGACTCGTCCACAGAGGCGTTCGGTGCCCAGCGCAAGAAACCAGCATGAGCCCACCCCCGGGCTGAAGGTCGCCACCACCCTTGGAGGAAAATTCTGTTATTAATGGTTAAAGCGTCACCAGTCAGTTGCACGTATAGCGCGACATGGTATCACGGAGGAATGGGATTGAGGACGGCAAGTCAATGTTTTCTTTGGGTTGGGTGCCCGCTCTCGCCAGCAGCGCGCACCAGGCGATCGAGAGATGCAGCTTCCAAGTCTGGTGATCCCAAAGTCCGTCCACGGCTTGCCCATTGAAGCGCCCCACACGTGCGACCCCTGCCTTCGATTCGTTTTCGAAAGGAAGGTCGGGTCTGGTGCTCCCTGCAACCGTCCGTGCCGCGTCGGTGGCTCCTGCCTGCGCTCCTGGCCTGCCTGGTGCCCTGGTACCTCGATGTGGATGTGAAATAAGCACGGGCATCCTGAAATGTTGCATTGCCAGCGGCTTTCCTAGGTGAAGTCCCGAAGTACCTGAGCCACCCCGGCACACCCAGGCGAGCGGCCCCGGGGGCACTGTTCCACCCTAGCACCCGATTAGGCTTAGCGCATGACCTTGGCATCTGGTTTACCGTAGCTATTGAATGGTTGTCCTTCATTTTTTCTATTATTGTTTTTTTTTTTTTTCCCTTGCGTGGTCCCTTTGAAAACTCCGTCACACATCGATTACCCTTACCGTTTCCCCCATATACCCATCCGCGCTTCCCCTTCCATGGACGTCGCCTCTAATTTTTTCCCCCCGGACCTCTGAACACTGAACCTGCGCCGAAAAAGTTTCCAGACCTACGGGAGGACGACCGCCAGACGACATCACGAACCAG
Source organism: Falciphora oryzae (assembly GCA_000733355.1). Classification (NCBI taxonomy): domain Eukaryota; kingdom Fungi; phylum Ascomycota; class Sordariomycetes; order Magnaporthales; family Magnaporthaceae; genus Falciphora; species Falciphora oryzae. The sequence goes on from JNVV01000001.1 coordinate 1,280,564, forward strand.
CGCTACTCGGATCTTCAAGAGGTACGTGTGTTTTGCCTGTGGCTTTTGGCTCGCAACGCCCTCAACGCATTTGCCTGTCAACGTTTCTGGTGCGCTTTTGCGTTACTCAAAGTTTCCCAGTGGCTCCATCCGTTGCCATCTGCGACAACGGGAAACCCTTCTGGACACCTGTCGAGTCCTCAATCAAGTCTTCCTCACACATCCATCACCGTCGTCGGCTGCCTGTGCTCGAGACGTAGTCATCCCTTGCTGGTCTTGATTTGGCGGTCTCGAGCGCTTCTGTCGCACACGTCTCCATCGACCACTGGGCGGGACGCGTATGCACTGCGCGACTGGAACTCGACGGGCCCGCCATCCGCTCGTTTTCTCGACCAAGCTTCTGAAGCACGCCCAAGACTAATAAGCTCGCCTGACGCACACAGAGCGGTATACCACACACGGGCCCCGGCACCTATCCTGTCCGAGACGCCCACCCAGGCAGACGCAATCGCCACCCGAATATCGTGTATCCCGATCCTTAGTTCGAGGAGCTCCTTCCGCTAGTCAAGGAGCGAGAGCTTGTTCGTCCAGGTCCCCAGGTCACGGCAAGGAAAGCGCGACGGGACAGCCGGTAGAAATCCACGGCGGCTGCGAAGCACAGGAAGACCGCAATCTGCACCACGCGAACTTTCCTCAGAGCTGTTTCTTGCGAAGCTTCCTGCAGCTCTAGCTCGAGTGGTCGGCAGGAAATCGCCAAATACCTGATTCGGACCTGGTCCTCAAGGTGTCGACGTCGTGTGGGCCCAAGCTGGAGAACTCGGCGCGTATGGTCAAAGCTCCCTGACCCTCGAAGCAACATACGCATCCTGGCGACTCTTTGGGCACGACGGTCGCAGCAGCCCAAACAAGCAATCAAGAGTCTGCTGCTGCCTCCTGCGCATTTTTTGTGTAGCTTTTTCGTCGCTTGACGCCAGTGCTTGCCCTATCGTAGTGTAAGTTACGGTTTCCGCCAGTGGCTTGAGCAACCCCATCACACCGCTGCCCCAACCCCGGTCCCCGGACGCCGCTGTGTCATCAACGGCCATGACCACCACAGGATCACGGCCCCGGATTTCCTGTATGACGAATCGTCAATCGTGCACTTCCCGGTGGCCTCGCCAACCATCGTCAACTATCGCAACACGCACATCCCAGGCACACAATGCTGTCATACCCCCTTTCGCCCCGGGGGCCGCTCCCTCGTTTTCTGATCGGATGCACTGACAGGTTCCAGCTTTTAGTATTCGGATGTGCAGCTCTCGCTGAATTGCCGAAGACACGCTCCTATCATAGGAACGAGGACAAAAGTAAAGTGAGACGATTTCCCCTCAGTTTGCCGCTCTCCACAGTGGAGGCGAACTGCTGGTCAAAGCGTGCGCCAACGCCTTGATCACGGAGTGTCCTCGCCCGGCCGATCTGATACTGATTCTCGTTCCTCCCGCAGCTGCTCCCGGACAGACAGGTTTTGCACTATGTCGGACCCAAGGCCCGCCGTGTCTCCCGCCGTCTCAGTGTCTGGCGCGGGCGCGGCCCCGCTGCAGAGCCATATGTCGCTTGAGGCCGTTAAGCAAGAGACTCATGCGCTGCAGCCTCTGCAACAGCACTATCATCACCAGCTCGCCCCAGTCCCCATGGATCGTGCCGACTCTCCTCATGGGTCAGAACACTCTCGCTATTCAGTACCGCCTCTAAACGGCATGGACCAGCCTCGCCCGTACGGCTCACCCACAGCGATGCATGCGCCGTTGCACCTCTCCGATATGAACAGGCCACCTACCAGCCTTCCAATGAACTCTCTTCCGCTTCCCGCGATCCAGCCCGCTCTCGCCCCGGCCCCTCCGGCAGCAGGGGCGATCTACACATCCCAGGAGGCACCACAACCTCCACCCAAGGCCTACCCCTGCAGCACCTGTGGTAAAGGCTTTGCTCGACGGAGCGATCTGGCACGGCACGGTTAGTTTCTACGGACTGCGGACTTCTCTGCCACTCCTCTCTCTCTCTCTCTCGCTCACCGTCCACACGAGTGGGCCTTCACAGGACTTGAGCTGACATAGATACCACAGAACGTATCCACAGCGGTGTTCGCCCTCACATCTGTGATTTTCCAGGCTGCAACAAGAAGTTCATCCAGCGGTCTGCCTTGACGGTTCATCAGCGCGTCCACACCGGCGAGAAGCCCCATCAGTGCGAGCGATGCGGCAAGGTTAGTGACTGAACAGAACTCTTCCAAGTGTCCATGCCTGGCCTGCTCACATTACCTTTCTCGAACAGCCTTTCAGCGACTCCAGTTCATTGGCAAGGCACCGACGCATCCACTCGGGCAAGCGACCTTACAAGTGCCCTTACGCCGACTGTCAGAAGACCTTCACGCGCCGCACCACGCTTACGAGGCACCAAAACCACCACACGGGAACGATCGAGGAAGCAGCCGCTGCGACTCGCGAGGCGCTGGCTAGAGGCCCGACTGGGACAGCTCGGATGACGCCTACCCATGTGGCCCGCTCCGAGGGAGATGCTGGGTCAGGCTCTAACCACGCGTCGCCCATGTCGACCCCCTCGCCCGCTCACCGGACCAACTCGATGTCGCCGTCGAACGAGTTGGCAGGGATCGGCAGTATCCAGTCGCAATACGTCAGCAACTCTCTGCCCAGCCATCTGCGCGGCGATCTGCACGCGGCTAGCCCCACATCGACGACTTCGTCGGGATACACCAACAACCGGCCGACATCGCACCCTACCGGATACGGACCCCCGCAAGTCCTTGAGCCCAACGTCGAGACTCGGCCAGGACCTGGCAGCGCGAGTGGCAGTCCACATCTGGGGAGCGTTGGCTGGCAGTCACCTTCGCATGCGGCGTCGCCGTCGCATAGCACCAGCGGATTCGTGTATCCGGACCCGGAGGCTTACCCATCCAGCGCCGGAATGGGACCGCTCTTCTATAGCAGTGCGATTCCCGGTGTCAGGTCTGGAAGCGCCGAGCCTGGGCAGAATAATGACTATCCCAAGAGCCGGTCAGCTGAGCTGTGGGCGTCTGCTCAGTAATCTATCTTTACATTTTCTTTTTTGTTCGCCATTTCTTTCTATTGGTCTGTCTTTTTTCTTTTTTCATATCATACCCCGGGCTTGCTGTCCCTTTTTTTTTTTTTTGTGGCAAAATTTAAAGGATTCTGTCCCTTGACTGGGGAGCTCGCTCATGCGACAATTTCCCCGAAAAAAAGTCGGGAGGAATCTGTGATCACTAATACGAAATGCCTGTTTCCCTCGTACTTTTTGTTTTCGGTTCCGTCCCCGGAACCCTCTCCATTCACCACACGGAAAAAAAAAATCACATTTCCTTTGTCACACGGGCTTTAGAAGGGTCATGGTCATGGGAGTTTCCTACAGAGTGGATCACAAAAGGCTGGTGTTCAACTTACAATGTAATCGAATAGCATGAGTTACGGCTGCGGTGCTCTGGGGCCTTTTCCCTTTTTCTAATCCCCCAAGCCCGCGCTTTTCTATTCTCTGTTTGCTTTATTTCCTTTGGTACCATTTCATTTTTGCGTTTAGCCCGGGCCTCGACAGGGAATGCACAGGGACGGGACGGTATGTAGACTATAGCAGCAAAGCTAGCCCAGGCACGTTTCGAGAATCATAATAGCAGGATCTTGATTTCTCATCAGCTTTGGCGGTCCTCACTCTGGTTGGCTAGGCACTTGACCGGCTTGGAACCTGGCTGGCTAGGCTTGCTTGCCGCCTCTGCGCTTCTCGGACGCGGCAGCCCCTATGAAGCCCAAGCACGTGGATGGGCGCGCGCTTCATGGACTGGCGGAACGAGGCGGACGTTGGACTCGTGAGCGGGCTTCCCTAGACCAGCCTCAGTTGCTCGCCATCGCACGGATTGGCCACCCTGGCGCGCTGCCAAAAAGTGCACGAGCCCGCCGTGCTTTACTGTGCAACAATGCTGCCATTTGTACCGTGCGACGCCCGCTGGACTGGGGCTCTTTGGGGGTGTGGGCCCAGACCCCCTGGGCTGGTAGCACCGCACCGCGGACTTCCAGGGACCGTCTCTGGTGCTTGGCTGATGTGACGTCTCAAAACCCGGCGGTCCAAGACCAAAAAGTCTCGAGGACTTTTGATTTTCTGATTACTATTCAGCCGGCGAACAACAAACAGCACAAGGGCCCCGACGCGAGCTGCAGCTCGGATCCTTGGAAGCCCTGGCACGGATGACATATTCGTTGATTGGGTGTTTTCCGCGCTGCGGGTAATGGTCTTTTTGTTTTGTCCCTCGCGGGGAAGGGGGGGTGCGAGCATGGCCACTTGGGAGATGTGGCCGCGTTATATACACCACCTACCTAGTAGACAAGGCCAGTTGGACTCTCGCCCAGCCATGTATGGTAGAGGTTAGCAGGTGTTGGCCTTTTCTAATTCCGAACAATCAAATCCCTTCGGATCGCCTCTCCGCGGAACAAACGTTCTGCCCCGGGACCTGAGGGCATCTTGGCTTGCCTTGCCTTTCGCCTTCCTGTCCTGTTCTGTCCTCTCCTCCCCATCTCGACACTTCCGATCCCATCCACTCTTGTCTGCCTCATACACCAATTTGCTCCGCAGGAATATCCGGCGTGCTGCTGTCTTGCTGCTACCCGCTACCTTCGAACCAACAAAAGAAGATGCCGCGGATCAGGGTGGATATCTACTCGGACACCGGGTGTCCCTGGTGCTACATCGGCAACAAGTACCTGGGCCTCGCCATCGAGCAGTTCTCCAGCCGGAACCCGGACGCCGTCTTCGAGCTGGCCTGGCACCCTTTCTTCCTGTTTCCCAACGCCAAAGTCTCTGGTGGGTTTACTTTTTCGGCTTTGAAATTCGCTAGTCTCTTGTCGCCCTCCTCCATGGATGGCACTTCTCGGCCCTTGAGAAGAGATCCACTCCGTCAGGCTTGCTTCTAGGCGGGCCCTTTGGATCGTGGAAAGAGCCCGATATCCACCTACTCACTCTCTTCAGCCTCACCCCTGCCGATCCCTCCTCTAGAGGACCACTCCAAAGCGCCATGAAGCGGCGAAGCCCGTGCTTCCGTCACGATCTATCGACCAGTAGCGCAGACGAGTGGGGATGAGTGAGCTGGAACTGGCACAAAAGGAGAATATGCGTGTGTATGAGGAAAGGCGTGAGAAACAGAAGTATCCCGCCAAAGTTGGCGGATGTCACACACAAACACTATACTCGGCCATATCGCTTTGACGGAACCAGGCCTTGGTGAAGGAGAAAAAAGAAAGAAAGATATGCATGAAACGATATGCTAACTTGGGACGATCCAGCATACAACAAAGGGGACGTGTACCGCAAGATCATGGGGCCCGAGCGCGCCGCCAGCTGGTTCCGCAGCCTCGACGCCGCCGCGGGGCCCCTGGGCATCCGGTTCGACTGGAGCGGCAGGACGGGCCACACGGCCGACTCCCACAAGCTCTTGCTGCGCGCCTCGGACCTCGGCAGGGCGTCGCCCGGGGGTGGCGGCAGCCTTCAACAACAACAACAACAACAGCATCCACCAGAGTTGGCCACCGAGTCGCCCGGCGACAACGACAGACAAGCGACGTCGTATCCCTCGCCGCCGAGCTCGGGCGCCCAAGATGACGGCGACGATGGTGATGGCGACGAGGGCAGCGACTCCAATGGGGGTGACGACAACAACAACGACGTGCCGACCTCGACATCCACAACGGCCGGGCCAGACGACGGCAGCAGTAGCAGCAGTGCCCCGCTTCGAAGGCTGCTCCGGCACGTCTTCGAGGGCTCGTTCGAGCGCGGGCGCGACATCTCGGACCGCGCGTTCCTGGCCGAGGCGGCCGTGGCGGCGGGCGTCGCGGCCGACGCGGCCGAGGTCTTCCGGTGGCTCGACCACCCG
>JNVV01000001.1:1286683-1520311 GCA_000733355.1 Falciphora oryzae
CGGACGGCGCGCGGGGCCGAGGCCGCGGGCGTCGCGGGCGTGCCGTGCTTCGTCGTCCAGGGAAAGTTCAAGGTCGGCGGCGCCCAGCCGCCCGACGTCTTTCTGGGCCTGTTTGACCGTCTCGGCAAGGAGGGGCGGGTGTGAGGGTTGGGAACAGGAGGTAGGAACAGGAGGTGGGAACAAGAGGTGGGAACAAGAGGTGGGAACAAGAGGTGGGAACAAGAGAAGGGAAGGAGAGAAGGGAAGGGGAAGAAGAGCATTCGGGTTGGGCATAGGGTCGGGTCTGGCCCTGATTATCACAAGGGTGAAAAAGGGGCTGTCTACCTGGAAGCCCCGAGGCGTCGCAATGTATGAACGTCGCAATGTATGAACCGGGTTGGATTTGACTGGCGTTTTGCGGTGTGCATCCATGGGTCGGTGTTTATTTTGCGGGATAAAGAAGCGCAGAGGTAGATAGATTACGAGGAATCAGTTGTTCGGGGTCGGCCATTCCGCGGCAGAGATACCAACCTTTGTTATGTGACTATGTCTTCTATCTTGGGGTCGTCCTTTGCATGGGTATCGTCTCAAGGGGAGGGAGAGATGATAAAAACAACTAAGAGATGCAGTGCGCTGAAATGTGAATCCTAAGCCATACCAGAAACCAGAACCCCGACTTTCGCAGAAGGCGGTTCTCCAAAATAAGCAAGCCCTAAACGCCTCTATAATACCCGCGTTTCCATGCCGCCAACGGCTAGATCGTCTTTTCTTTGTTTGCACAGAACAAGGGGGAAATCAATCGGAAACCGAAAGGGCAGACAAGCAAGAAACCTTCACTTTTGGGGAAAGTCCTTGAGGATGTGGGCCATGTGGGTGTTGGTGGTGGCGACGCCGCGGCGGGCCGACTTCTTCTTCTGCTTCTGCTTGCGCTCGACGGCCTGGATCTTGAGGCGCGGGTCCTCGCTCGTGGGCTTCTGGCCAACCTGGGTCAGCTTGCGCACGATGTCCTCGACCGGGGGCACCTCGACGCGGTGGAACAGGATCTTGAACTCGGCGTCGACGTCGTGGCTGAGGCTCGGGTCGTCGATCCAGACGGCGCGGGCGAGGCCGTCCTTCTTGGTGCGCACTACCAGCAGCTTGTGCTCGCGCTCCATGCGGTCGATGGTCTTCTCGCAGTCGGCCCAGCCGTCCTTGATGTCCTTGACGCTCACGCCCTGGGCCTGGCGGCGGCTGCGCAGGTGGGCCAGCAGCGACTGCTCGTCCTTGACACCCGGCAGGACCGGGTAGTGCTCGTAGGTGCCGCGGCGCCAGGCCTCGGCCGGGTCGGCTCCCGGGGCGGGCGGGTCGGTCTCGGGGTTGAACTTGACCTTGGTGTGGGTGAGCAGGCGCTCGCGCACCTCGCGCATCTTCTTCTCGTCGGCGCGCGTGAGGCCGACGTGGGCCAGCACGTCGTCGAGCGTCTTGGGCGTGCCCTCCTTCTTGAGGTACTCGACGATGTAGATGATGTTTGTGCCGACGTCGGTGCCGTAGCCCGTGTTGGCGGGCTGCGAGTAGATGGGCGCGGCGGCGTCGCGCTTCTGCTTCTTGGTCGGTGTCGTCACCGTCCCGCCCGGCGCCGCTGATGTGGTCGAGGCCACCGACGGCGACGGCGACGGCGGCGGCCGCCTCGGGCCCTTTCCCGGACGGTCGAGGAAGGACATGTTTGCTTTTGCGTTGCGCTGCTCGCGTCGCCGATCGAGAGCAAGGCGGCGCGATTTGTTTGCGAACCGAGCGGGTGTCGGATGCAGAGCGGGAATCCAAGGTAGGCAGCAGTAGTAGTAGCCGCTTCAGGAACTCAAAGGAACCTACCTTTGAGCGTAGGTACCGTCAATGCGGAGATGCCTGCTGCATGCAGGCACACGGCTCCACAGTAATTGGCCTGGTTCACTCAGAGCTTGTCTTCGCAACCAACCGAGGAAAAAACTCACTTTCCATGCAGCAGCCGTTCTCTCTGCTTGGATTTATTTTCGGTGAGTGCATGATGGGTGAAACTGGCTAGACGTTGCACGTCGGTAATACTTTACTGTATGTGCACTGCGAGCCATCGGCTTGTGTGGACGTGCATGTGTCAGAACATTGCCCGTCGCCTTGGACGGCAGATGGACCTCCGAACAATGTCCGTAACAGACAAAAAAGACGAAAGCGAACTCGGCTTCAGTTGGCTGGCGAAGTCCGCGCCATGCAAAAAAAGCTCGAGCAAAAAGATATCAACACAACTTGCTGCCGTCGCAGCTACTCTAACCACCTAGCGCCATATGTAGAAAGCAACAGTACCGATATACATATCTCAGAGACACATCGGGTCCGAACCCCGAGCCTCCCCGTATATGTACCCAGGTAGTCGTCATAATCTTGGTCTATTAAAATGTCGCTATCTCGCAGTGCCCCTCGTAAAGCCCGCCCGTCCGCCCCGGACCAAAAGAAAAACGAGGGGCGGCCTCGGTATCCCAGTGCAACCGGGTGCCTGGGTGTGTCTACCGCATGTCCCTCCGATAGCGGATATGCATGGGTGAAGCATCCCTCTCCCCAAGATCCGCAAATTGCCTCCAACCAAGAATCCCGAGTTTTGAGGAAACGAGTCGCGGTCGAGCAGCCGACGCCGGTGTTTGGCTTCGTCCCCGCTGTTGCTTGGCCTTGTTGTTGCGTCCACGGTATCCTCCCGTGACCCCAAGTGGTGATCGTTGCATCGAGATGGAATCTAAGCCGATGTGGCCGCCTGCTGCTGCTGCAGGTACTGGTACGCGGCGTAGGCTGCAAGGCCACCGACCAGGATGACAGCGTACAGTCCAATGCCCATGCCTGCCGCGCTCGTCTGCGCGGCCGGGGCCAGAGATCCGGATGGCTGAGCCTTCGGTGTCGGGTCGCCGGCCTGTAGAGAACGGAGGGGTTCACGATTGTTAGCCGGGAAAAGAGTGTTCCCCGACAGAGAAAGAGGGGAGCAGGATGTGTGGGGAAGCAGGGAATCGGCAAACCCACCTGACGCTTCAGGTCACCAACCAGCATGGTGTTTAGCGTCTCGCGGGCCTCGTCGCTGTGGCCGACATCCTCGAAAGCCTCCGTTGCGTCCTGTCCGGCGACGTCCAGCATGACCTCCTCACCACCGCTGTATGTACGAGCCGAGGCTAGATTTAGCATGCGAAACCCAACAAGGCAAAGAAGAACGGACAGGGCGGAGTCAGAGTCCAACTTACGGATGCTCGTCGACAAACTTGGTCGCATCGTAGACCTTATCGTGGATCACCATGAACAGGTCCTTCTTGGTGTTGTGCTCGGCAACATCCTGGTAGGTGTACGTCTTGGTCTCGGCCATTTTGATCGTTTTTTCTTGGTGGCGGCAGATCGCTACGATGTTCCGTTTCGCTGGTCAGTCTGGGGAGACGGAGTATTGGGTCGATCGGATGGCCGGACGAGGGAGTCGCAAAGTTTGGGCGGGAGGATGCAGGTATTACGGGAGAGAGGAGGCAGATTTCTCAAGGACGCCAAATAGGTCCGGTACCTTTGGGAAGTTACTCTGCTGCTTCTGGCTCGGGATCGGGTTTTCTCCACCATCCGAACAAGGGGGGTTATTTAGGTTACGTTGTGCTCCAGGAGGGGGACTTGGAAGCACGTCGTTATTTTGTTCGTCACTTCGGAGTCCGACCGCCCTTTGCACAAAATACAAAATACACGGCCTGGGATTGGCCCGTTCTGCGGACGCACCACCAGCGGGCGTTTCTGGGCTGATCTGGCATCTTGCTTCCCGTCCCCACTGCCCTGTTATCGGGGAAAGGGTCCTTTGACAAGGGCATCCCCCGCCATGTCGCACGCCAAATTTCCCTCCCGACCCGACCGACGAGGCTCCGAAGACACGTGCAGGCCCATGTGCCGGAGCTCAACAACTTGTCCGTGATGCCGAATTTGTCAAGCTCCTGGTCCACCGCAGCATGCGCCTCTGAACCAATAGGGTGTGGGCTGGCGTGGTGGCTTTGATTGCCGTTGTGTGCCTGCCTGAGTGCTGGTCAAGAGCTCACGGGCGCCAATTCGGTCTGGCGTGTTTTATTTCAACTGGTACTTCCAAGTCAGTGCATCTCGCGCCCGAGTCGAGGTACTATTACAATGTGGAGCCTCTTTGGAGCCTCCTTCTAGTTGAACGAGTTGGCATTTGACAGAGCTGCCCTTTTCTTCCATTGGTTTCTCCATGACATGCCGGGACTTCCCCAGCGGGAACCTACGTAGTAGCGTCTTGTGCGACACATCTGTGCACGACTCTAGAGATGTCCAAGCTTTTGGCTCCAGGAACACACTTACCTTGTCATTGGCCTTTATCCTTTCTGTCATTGATTCATTGATCGTCTCTAGAGTCGGTGCTCCCTTATCTTTTTTTTTCTCCGGCGACGATAGGGCCCTTCCGCAGCCGCTTGTCTCCAGCAAAACCATGATACCTTCTCTCAGCGAACTGGACGGCACTCAAAGTCCACCACTCCACCCCCTGAACTTGACCCAAAAACAGCAGCGAGCAAGACAGATCAGGCACTCAACGCCTCGAGCTCCCGCCGCCAATGTCCTGTCCCAGCCGATAACTCGCGACCTTGTCCCACTCGATCTTCTGGCGGGTGACGGGCAGCTGCCTTCTGAGACCCTTGAACGCACCCTCGCTGAGGTCGGTGAAGCCCCTGTTCAGCTCCTCCTGGTACCTCTTCTCCGCGGCACCAATCTCCTTTGCGATTCCGCTTCCCGTCGCCGACGGCACCGTCACGTTCACGGCCTTGTTCGCCAGTAGGCGCACGTTGCCGTCCTCGTAGTAGTGCACGTCAACCTTGATCGACCCCTCCAGCGCGCCACTGTCGGGGCTGAACAGGTACAGTGATCGCCACCGGCCGTTCCTGAGCTGGTGTGTCAGATCTCTCCCAGTAGTCTCGTTTTTGCACTCGTCATGCGTCCCGTTCCGTGTCCCGCCCGTCGGTGAATTTCACCTTGTTTCCTTTCAAACATACCAGAAATTCTTAGGGCTGTATTTGCTGCCAACGATCAGAATGGCCAGCTTCGTGTCGTTCTCAATAGGGTACACGCCGAAGGAGGCGTTGGGGAAGTGCTCCTCGATGTACGGCCCTATGCTCTTCAACGTCGACTTTCTGATGGTACGGTTTAGCGAGTGGGCTGCACAACCTGGGGCCGCCGGAGAATGCAAGTACGCGCGGTGTGCGTGTATTTGGCGGCCAAGGGGGAGCTCTTCTTACACAAGGTCTGAGTGCTGACTCTCGAGGACGTGGCTCTGGACCGCGCTGGCTGTCTGGATGACGTGGTCGAAGGCGAAGCTCGACGAGCTCTCGACGTCGTAGTACCGTCCGTCGCCGAGTGAGCTGTGTGTGCTAATAATCACCTGGAGGCCATCGTTCCCTGTCAGCCACCTCGTTCGGTTCGCCTCGGGGGACGGACATATGCAGCTGCCTCGCCGCCGGGCGGGCAGTCGTGCCGGCGCAAACGGACCTGTTGGCTGCTCCCCGGGAGCTTGACCGTGGTGAATTGCTCCTCGTTGTACTTCTCGAACGACGGCGCAAGCTTCTTGGCGATTTGGGGATCCTGCGAGATGGATTTGATGTCTGGGGTGCTTGTTAGCTCGACGATCGGTGCATGGGTCTGGTCACGATTGCCATACCGGCGACGACATCTGCAAGCTTCACCGAACGGTCAGTCACGGAGCTCAGACGGGTAGGTAGGCATTTGCCCTCCCTATATGGTTGGGATGATGGACGGGTCGGCAGCTTGAGTCTCACCTCTCCTGGAGGAGCGCCCTCCAAATACTCGGACAATATCGCCAGGCGGTCGTCGGCCATTTTTGCGTGTTGGACTCGGGGCCAGGAACGTGGGGGCTGGTTGAACAATTAGAGGCAGACACGGCGCCTCGGTGGCTCAGTCTGGCAGAGTCGGAAGTAGGTGTGTTTGTACGCCACGAGCGTGCCTGATGATGGTCCGCATTCAGGAGGCCCGGCGTGTTGCGGGGCAGCCCGGGTCCAAACCAAGAAGCGGCGGGATCCTGGCACATGGAGGGGCAGCAGCTTGCGATCCAATCAACAGCTGAGAAGGCCTCCACTTGCGCTGTCAGGAGCTTGCACTCTAGGTACATTCCCAAGGTTGGTGAAGCCAAATTGATGGCACCCAAATGGCAATGGAAGCTTTGTTTCTCGCTCAATTTTCTGCACAAATAGGTACCGGGGATACCTACAAGCAGTTCTTGATCTTTGAATTACGCATCTTCACAGCTGATCAACGGGTAAAACGCGAATGACTGGTCTTCGAATTTGCAGCTGTGGTATCCAAACGGAGAACAATGCCCGGGGTTCATGCGCTAGGTACATGTTGTCTCGTGGGCACGGTTGGTGTAGCTGGACATAAAGGCACCTCTATAGTCTTCGAGATGTAGCTAAGCTGTGCTCATCTAGACGTTGTCTGTAACACACGGGGTATAACGTCATGTCAAACAGGACTGCCCACTTCTCAGAAAACAAAACAACGCTCTGTGGGCTTTCTTCTAATATTTCGTTACCTTTCTGATCCGGTCATATACCCCTGTATCATTTTGGTCAGCAGGGTACTCGGCAAACACGACAGTAAATCAAGATGCATGCAGTCACTTACTTGCTGTGTCAGGGGCGTTAAACTTCTCAAATACCAGGGGCGTAGGTATGCTCCACCCAGCAACCCTCTCGACCGGAGCCTCCAGCCGAATGAACGTCTCCTCATCCTCCTGGATGACAGCTGCCACCTCGGCGCCAACACCCTGATTCACCATGGATTCGTGCACGACAATACACCTGCCCGTCTTCCGGACGCTCGCCAGGACGCACTCCTTGTCCCAGGGGTAGACGGTCCGCAGATCTATCAGCTCCACGCTGACGCCGAGGTCCTGCTCGGCCTTGCTGATGGCGTTCATGCACGTGTAGAGAGGCGAGCCGTACGACACAATGGTCACGTCGCTGCCCTCCTTGATCACCTCGGCCTTGGACAGCGGCAGCGTGTAGGGCGCCGCGGGCACCTGCTCGACGGCGGCCCGGTAGAGCACCTTGGGCTCCATGAAGATGACGGGGTCGTTGCTGCGGATCGCCGCCAGCAGCAGGCCCTTTGCCTGGAGCGGCGAGCGCGGCATGACGACGCGGAAGCCGGGGACGTGCGTGAACAGGCTCTCGGGCGACTGCGAGTGGTACAACGCGCCGTGGCCCACGAGCCCGCACGGCATGCGTACCGTCAGCCCGCCGGCGCTGCGCCCGTTGGTGCCGTCGCGGTACCGGAACTTGGCCGCCTCGTTGACCATCTGGTCAAAGGCCGGGAAGACGTAGTCGGCGAACTGGATCTCGGCTACGGGCCGCATGCCCTCAGCCGCCAGCCCGATGGCGAAGCCCATGATGCCCTGCTCGCTCAGGGGCGTGTTGAAGACCCTCTCGCGCCCGTGCCGCTCCGCCAGGCCCATAGAGCAGCGGAACACGCCGCCAAAGGCCACATCCTCGCCGAAAAGCAGAACCGACTCGTCCTCGGCCAGCGCGATGGAAAGCGCGTCATTGACGGCCTGGAACAGATTCATGCGCTTGGTGGAGCCGCTGCGCACGTCGGGCGGTAGCTCCGGGTTGTTGAGCGCCGCCTGCGACGTCTGCGCGAGGAGGGGGGTTGTCGAGTAGTCTATCGGCACGTTCAGTCTCGCTTTCGGCGGATGTGTTGAGTAGAGCCGAACTGCCGAGGCTGCAACATGCCGCCGACTGGACAAGGAGGAGGAGGAAGGAAGGATGGGATGGCGGCCAGAGAATAGCAGTCTCCTCAGCGGCCTTGCGGTCGTGGCAGCCATGGCGGCGAGTGAGCGGTAGACAATGCCAGTCAGTTAAGTAGAGAGCGGAATGGGATTCTCGACAGACAGCGACGCCTGGAAGAAGCGGCGCAGCACAAGGGATGCTCGATCAATCAACTCATCAATCAATCAATCAATCAATCAGAACAACTGATCCCAAAATGGGCGCGACGGAGCGGGAGAGCATGAAAAGAGTCTCTATGTTTAACCGCCAGGGATGCAGCAGCGTTCCCGACGGCCAGCCGAGGCGGCGGGCGTCGAGACATGATGTCAAGTCCGAGAGGGGGATGACCTCGGCTTCCAGCGGCCATTCGCGGTTCAGGCCCAAACACCACCAACCCCTTCGGCCAATGCACGCACTTTGGCGCCAAGATAAGATAGTTGCCCCGTCAACCTCGCCAATGTCGATATCGTCATTTTTCAGCTTGGCCCAAACAGGAAAACCCGGCAACTTGCAGGTTCCAGTTGCTCGTTTCGTCCACAGACTCTGCCGGCAGCTCTGACACATTCCACGGCCTTTCCCGCTTTCGAACACAACCACCACCACACTTCACTAGGGTGCATCGCAGCCAACAACCTGCTTGAATACATTTTACAAAATGAGCGGTGAGGACTCTCCTCGGGAGCACCGCAAGCGCCGCGAATCCAGCTCGCGTAAACACCACCGGCGGAAATCAACCTCCCATAATCGACACCATGCCGACACCGAGGAGAGCGGATCGAGCGGCGCCCAAGCTCTTTCCTTGGACGCCGTGGCCCAGCTCAACCAGGCCAATGCGCGAGACGTCCCCCGGGACCGGGAGAGGGGTGGCGAACGAGAAAGAGACAGAGAGAGGGTGAGAGATAGGACCAGAGATAGGACTAGAGAGAGGACTAGAGAGCGAGAGCGGGAGAGGGAACGAGACAGAGACAGAGAGAGAGATGAGGAAGACGAGCGAACTCGCGAAATGAGAAGACAGCTTGCGCGCGAGTGGGAGCGGAGCAGACAGCAGCGGGTGGAAGACCACGGCCGCGACCGCACCAGAGAACGCCCCCGAGAAAGAGAGCGAGAGCGAGACAGGGAGCGAGACAGGTCTAAGCGCCAGGATCGACAGCGGACTGTCGACCCAAGCCGCGAACGCGAACGCGCCCGGGACCGGAATCGGGATAGGGAGTCTCGACCGAGGCCCGAGAAGCGGCAGTACAAGGAGGTTGATCGGGAAGAGGGCGAGAAGCGTCCGAAAAATAAAAGCGGCGGCAAGAAGAAACGGGTTGTCAGCGGCGCGGTCATGGAGGAGGGAAGAAGCAAGGGCATCAGGGGCCTCCGAGGTGGCGGCTGGAGCAGCAACGCTAGCACGGAAAAGATGCCGCTGACCAACAAAGACTCGCCGGAGTACAAGAGCAAGCGGAAGAAGATTCGTAAGTCATCGCCCACTATAACCATTCCCGGGGGCCATGCACTAACTCGTTCTGCCTCCAGTGATCGGCATCGGTGTCGGAGTTGTGCTCGTCATTATTCTCATTATCGTTGCGGCGGTTGTGAGCACGCAAAAGGAAACCCCGGGAGACAACAAGTCCAGTCTGAATGACATCTCCAAGGACAGCATCCCTGCAGGTGCGCCCTCGTATCTCGATCCGTTCCAGTGGCAGGACACCAAGGACTTCAACCTGACGTATACGGCCGCTACGGTGGGGGACCTCCCCGTCATGGGCCTGTTTAGCAGCTGGGACGACTCCAAGCAAGCCAACGACAAAGTCCCACCGCTAGACAAGCCGTGGGGCTCGTACGCGTCGCGGCCGGCGCGAGGGGTGAATCTGGGCGGGTGGCTCAGCATCGAACCCTTCATCACGGCGGACCTTTACAACTGGGATGCGGGCAAGGGTGTCATCGATGAGTGGACCATGTGTCGGGACCTGGGGTCGGGGTGTGCAGCGTTCTTGGAGAAGCACTACGCGAGCTTCGTGACGGAGCAGACGTTTGCCGACATTGCGGCGGCCGGGCTCGACCACGTACGGATCCCGTTCGGCTACTGGGCGGTGCAGACGTACGAGGGCGACTCGTTCCTCTTCCGGACGTCGTGGCGGTACCTGCTCCGGGGCATCGAGTGGGCGCGCAAGCACGGGCTCCGGGTCAACCTGGACCTGCACGGCCTCCCCGGCAGCCAGAACGGGTGGAACCATAGCGGGCGGCAGGGGGCCATCAACTGGCTCAACGGCACGGACGGGACGCGCAACGCGCAACGGTCCCTCGACGTACACGACCGGCTCTCCAAGTTCTTCGCGCAGGACCGGTACCGCAACATCATCTCGCACTACGGGCTGGCCAACGAGCCCAAGATGACGGCGCTGTCGACTGCGGCGGTGGTGGACTGGACGTCCAAGGCGTTCAAGCTGGTGCGGGCCAACGGGATCCGCGACGCCGTCATCGTGTTCGGCGACGGGTTCATGGGCCTCCACAAGTGGCAGGGCCAGCTGACGGGCCACGAGGGCCTGGCACTGGACGTGCACCAGTACGTCATCTTCAACGTGAACCAGGTGGTGTTCAACCACTCGGCCAAGATCGAGTACGCGTGCAACGGCTGGACGCAGCAGACGCAGCAGAGCATGGACACGTCGACGGGGTTCGGGCCAACGCTGGTGGCCGAGTGGTCGCAGGCGGACACGGACTGCGCCAAGCACCTGACCAACGTCGGCTGGGGCAACCGCTGGACGGGCACGTATGCCAGCGGCGACCCGTCGACCGAGGCGCTCAAGCCGCGGTGCCCGGCGCAGGACTCGTCGTGCGACTGCGCCGTAGCCAACGCGGACCCGTCGCGGTACAGCGACGCCTACAAGACGTTCCTGCGCGCCTTCGCCGAGGCGCAGATGCACAGCTTCGAGAAGGGCTGGGGCTGGTTCTACTGGACCTGGGACGCCTCGCACGCGCAGTGGAGCTACAAGAAGGGCCTCGCCGCGGGCATCCTGCCGCCCAAGGCCTACGAGCGCTCTTTCAACTGCGACCTGTCAAAGGTCCCCAGCTTCTCGGGGCTGCCCGAGACGTACTAGAGTGCAGGGGCTGGTTGGTGAGTGTGAGTGTGAGTGTGAGTGATCCGGTTTCTGTAATGGGTTTGGCAGGGTTTTGGGCTTTGATATTTTGGATCAGCAAATTGCGTGCATTCGTCTTTCTTTTTCCACCGGCAACGGTTCAAACGGTACAAACGGGGAGCATCAAATCATGTAAAGATACTTATGAGACCGCCATGTAGATAGCAGCGAGCGAGGAGAGATGACGTCACAGACCACGATATACGAATCTAGCTAGGAATGGATCTTTTGGATATCGGCTGCTTGGTTGTTTTTGGCCGCTTTTCTGGAAAGCGAGACGGGGAAAAAATAGCCTCGCCGAATCTCGCCGCATCGCCGCGAGAGCCGCCAAGCCGGGAAGCCCATGCGACCTTCGCTGGGCCCCTGCGCATCCGTCTTCCTCCGTCGGCAGCCTCCGACTTTCCCGAGCTTCTCCCTTCGGCAAGGTCTCCTCTGCTATCCGACTGGTATGCTCTGTATGCAAAGACGTGGATTCGCGAGCTAAAACAGCATGCTGGTCTACCGGGTAGTCTAGCGCCGGAATTGCGCCGGCATCTGTGTTGTCCCTTCTTCGCGCGGGAAAAGTTGCGTCGCTGCCCGCGGTGGTTTGTCAAGTGTTTGCTAATTGTTTAATCCCGCACTATGGCCGCGATGCGACGCTGCCAAAATTTCCCCTTGGCGTAAGACTCCACGGCCCGGTGGAGTGGCAATGTCGTTGACGAGCAACACCGGTGCCATGGATGCCCTCCCCTCCACACTGGCTGAATAATAACCCGGCCGGGGGTCGTCGGCCTTCGCCTTGATGCCGGGAGTCGGCTCGGAGTCACCATCTGTGTAGTCTAAGCTCTTGTTGTGGCTTACCTTAAGCTTGGAACGATACTTTCTCTCCTCGCGGTCGCAGGGAACCCTTCGAGATCTCAAACTGTCGATCCACGCCCTTGATAATAAGAGAGACCGATCTCGCTCTCGTTGGCAGGAGATCGTGCTGTTTCTCGGCAGATGACCCTGCTTGTTTACTAAACCCAACCGCGAAATAAGTCTTTATTCCTACCATTTTAAACCAACCAGACCTAAGCCGTCCTACCTCGTTGTATTGGAGACTACCTAGCCACAGGTCTAGTTGGATCTGCTCGTTGGAGAAAAAAAAATGGGGCAGATAGACTTGGAGAAAGATGCGACGTCGGGGTTCGCCAAGGCATCGGCACCCGATAACAAGAAGCCCGCCGAAGCGCCGCCGTCGTGCGACGCCAGCTCCGCATCGGAGGAGGACGAGCCCGAGTACGCGCCCATCCGGAGCGCGCAACCCAACACCGCAGCGGCCGGGGCGCCAAGACCGCTGTCGTCCAAGGAGGGTGGTGCCGAGCTGAGCCGCCCCCGGACGGCGGCCTCCTCCGCGTCCAGGAGAAGCGATTCGCGCGTGCGGTCCAACAACGGCTACGGCTGTGACGACGACAGCAAGGAGGGCATAGAAACCTATGCCGCGGATTCCGACCAGTCGCTCGAGCGGGACCCCTTCGAGGTCGGTTTCGAAAAGGGTGACCAGGACCCGTTGTGTCCTCGCAGCATGGGCGTCGCCAGGAAATGGATGATCGTGCTCATCACGTCTTGCGGCTCTCTTTGCGTGTAAGTCACCTCTCCTCCTCTTGGGGCCTTTGTAATGAACCCGAAGCTCATGTGTTATGTGCAGCACCTGCGCAAGCTCGATCTACACATCCAGCTACGGCCCCATGAACGCCGAGTTTGGCTGCTCGACGCTGGTCGCTACTATAGGACTAAGCACCTTTGTGCTCGGCATTGCTATGGGTCCGGCGTGGTCGCCCCTGAGCGAGTTCTATGGGAGACGGCCAGTCTATCTGGCCTCCTTCCTCCTTTTTACGATTTGGATCATCCCGTCAGCCGTGGCACAGAACATCGAGACCATGATCATCGCCCGCTTCTTCCAGGGCTTCACCGGCAGCGCCTTTCTCTCCGTCTCGGGCGGCACCGTCAGCGACCTGTTCGCCAAGCAGGACATGTCGCTCCCCATGGCCGTCTTCACCCTCGCGCCCTTCATCGGCCCTTGCATCGGCCCCCTGTTCGGCGGCTTCATCAACTCGCGCGTCAACTGGCGCTGGACGCACTGTGTTCTCCTGATCTGGAGTTTCGTCCTGCTGGTCGCCGTCGCCTTGCTCGTGCCCGAGACGTACCACCCCGTCCTCCTCCGCGAAAGGGCCCGGGCGCTGCGGAAGGAAACAGGCGACGACCGCTGGGTGGCGCCCATCGAGCGCGGCGCCGCGACGCGGTCCATCGCCGGCTCGGTCGCGCGGTCGCTCCTGCGGCCCTTCCAGATGCTGGCCTCGGAGCCCATCTGTGTGGCCCTGGACCTGTACTCGGCCATCCTGTTGGGGATCCTCTACCTCTTCTTCGGTGCCTTCCCGCTCGTCTTCTCCAACAACCACGGCTTCAAGCTGTGGCAGGTCGGCATGACCTTCCTCGGCATGCTCGTCGGCATGGTGGGCGGCGTGTTCACGAACCCGTACTGGGAGCGCACGCGCGAGCGCCTCGTGGCCCGGCTCGAGAAGGAGACGGGCGTCGAGGGCGCTAGCGAGCCAGAGTTCCACCTGCCTTGCGTCATAGCAGGTGGCGTCCTGACCCCCGTCGGGCTCTTCCTGTTCGGCTGGACGACCTTTCCCTGGATACACTGGATCGTCCCCATCATTGGCTCCGTCGTGTTTGGTGCAGGGTATGTCACACTGACCTCCTCTCTCTCGTTTAACTTTGTCTTCCAATTTCGTCTTTTCTCCCCCCTTTTCTTCTCCTCTCCCCTTACCCCAAGACCTGTCGTCTTATCTCCGAACACGGGGTCGTTCTCGTGCCTGGCGGGTTGGTCACACCCTCCTCTCTACTTCTCCCTTCCTCCCCGGCTTCCCTTTTACGGCCATGACGATCTTGCATTTCGCAGCCAGCGCACAGAATAGAGCCGACGCAGCTAACCGAAAGGGTCGAACCTTGTTTTTCTGCAGTTACATGCTGGCCTTCAAGGGGATATTTACCTACCTTGTGAGTAGTAACACGACGCTCCCTTTTGACTGCCGTGGAACGCTCACGGGCTCTGAGCCCGGATTGGTCCGAATCCGAGCTTTTTTCCTTTGGTCTAACAGGAACATTTTGCCCTAACTAGGTCGACGCATATCCAACGTACTCTGCCAGCGCCATCGCGGCAAACGTGTTTGTCAGGTGTGCCTTCGCTGGTGAGTCTCGAGCCTGGCCTGGCCTGACCTGACCCTCTATCTCTCTGCTTCACTGGTCACGATTTTTGGTTCCTTGAAGAGGGGTAGTTGGGGTCGGTGGCGGATCATCACGAAGCAGTGGCTGGCTGGCTATGCTCGCTTCGTGCTCCGATTATCTCCTTGTTTGATTATCTTCCTTGTCCACTTTGTCCGTTCAGCCGGCGGCATGCTAACCCCCTGGCTTTTTTTTCCCCCATCCCATCAGCTGCCTTTCCGCTCTTCGGGATCCAGGTGTATAACGCCCTGGGCTACCAGTGGGCGACGTCAGTGCTCGCATTCCTGACCGTCGCCATGCTGCCGTTCCCCTTCATATTCTTCTACTACGGGAAGAAAATACGAGGCAGGAGCCGATACGCTGCCCCGTAAAAGCCCGGTTCGTGTGGGTGGCTGCCTCAAAGTAACGCGGTACAAGCCAGCGAGCGCGAACGAGACGAAAGCCCTGGAATGGGGGCCATATTCCCTACCCGGCGAGCGCGGATCCACGAGCGCACGCGCAGGGGACAGAACAAAGCCAGGGAGGATCGGACATCGCCTCTTGGTTGAATCTGGCGCGCCGATCACTGATCAAATCTGGCAGTCCGGTAAAGGGGGGGCGTGTGTTTGCATGCTCTGTGGGTGTGGGGGAGCCGGCCGGCCGACAAGACGCTCACCCAATGAATGGAATAATATTGGGCGGTGTAAGTGACCGAGATGGCTGCCTGCAGCGATCGATGATGGCGATCGACGTGGGATTGGGGGAAAGGACTATTGTGAGCAGGGCCGCCAGTCTCAAGTCTCCAGCGTCCAGGGCCGGGCAGGCAAAAAAGAGAGAGAGAGAGAGCCCTGCAGGAATGCTTTGCTTGCTTGGCTCTGATGCTTGGTCGGGGAGTTGCAGTCTCGTTTAGCTTTGCCCCTTGATCCAGGGCCACACAAGCTGGGCGGGCGTGCGTATGCCGCCTCCCGAAAGTCGATGGCGAGACGAGTGGCGGCTGGCACCAGAAAGCGGAAGTCTCGGAGCGAGCAGGTCCCTCCATCAGCAGTTGACAGCTGGGGCACTTGGGGCAGGTACCTTGTCTGGGCCGGGGAGGCGGACATGTCCTATGTTTGCGCCAGCCAGCTTGTGACCTCGAACGGACGAATGGGGAGAGCGACCGTTATGCCGTGTCTCTTTTCTTCGCTTCGCCATTACTGAGGCCTAGAGGCGGTCATACTGCCTGCCCACTGCCCACTTGGCAAGAGACGGAGGGGCATTATTGGGGGAGGACAAGCTAGCGCAGAGAAAATGGCAGCAGTTGGCGAGCGCCCTCCGTCTCGACGCCTCTTCCCTGAGATGGAAAGGGGGCTTTGTTTGGCGCCTTCGGCCGAAGGCGGGCAGCAACGCAAGCAATAAAGACGATCATCAAGAAGCACCGTCCAGCCATCCGCCAATGCCACGTCTACCCCGACAGCCAGCTCCCCTCTTGTTTCGGAGCGTACTGTCCGTCTCTCCGTCCCCCCACCCTCCCTCCTTCTCAATACTTTGCAATGTCAAGCCCACCGGGTACCCGGACAGGTACCTGGTATCTGCCTCCACGCCTCTTGCCGCCAAAGGTAGCAACGGCGGCGGGAGCAGCCGCTCAGAAGGGGAGTGACACGCCGCCACCAATGCTTCCCCATCGAGCAGGTATCGGCCTTGTTGATCCCACCTGCGAGGCAAGAGATCGCTGGGCCAGGGGCGATAATGATGAAATGAAGTGAGATGTGATAGAAACACGGGACAAGATCTGGCATCGAGAGCCAGGGGGGGAAAGGCAAGGCAGGGAGGAGGGAACGAGGGATGGATGGATAGGTAGATGGAGGTGCGTGCCACTGTCAGGCCCTCCAAGGGGTGGGCTGCGTGGGCGTGTAGGATGCAGCACACTCCCAAGGTTCTGCCGCCATCGTCGGGCCCGTGTCGGCGGAGGCCACCGAGGCCTGGCAAGCGTGTTCAAACAGGAGCGGCCCAAGTGGCAATCCAAGCAAGCAGGCAGCCGAGGAGGCGCCTGCATGTGCCAAGGATGAAACAGGCGAAAAGAGGGGGCCGAGGAGAAGCAGGTGAGGAGGAAGAGGAGGAGAAGAGGGAGCAGAGAAAAAGAAATCGAGAACAGGTACATCTTGCACTGGCTTCGACGGCTCGGCCTACCAGACCGAGTTCACACAAGGAAGATGGATGACCAGGTGATCAAGACGGCAATGACGCCCTCCCCTTTGCAACCTAGCCAAACCACATACTACCTACCATCATCCACCACCCACCATGCCCTCGACGCTCGACAACCTCACAGGTGGACGGACTTGCAAAGCTCTCGAACCCACGAACCCGCATGGTGGTACAGCATGACGCGCTGCTGCTGCTACTGCTGTGGTACATCATTGGTGTGTTTAGTTTAGCCACAGCTGAGGGTGTGGAGCAAAGCTCAGGCATTTGACGGACTCCAGCCTGCCTGCCGCGACCATCTTTGGTCCTCCCCTTCCTCCCACACGACGAAGCAGAAGAAAAGAGGGAGAAAAAAAAAAAAAAAGAAGCGGCAGGGAAAAGAAGCGGGTGTTCGTCAGAAGGCGGCTTGCCAGTGGTTGAGCAGCATTTCGTGTTTAAGCCTGCATGGGTGGAGGTCTGGCAGAGTTTAGGGAACAAATATCCCATGCCAGCGCCCGCCTGGGAAGTGGCACCTTGTTTGCCAACCTCGAAGGCTGGGCTGGGTTAGGCTGGCAGCTCTGTGGGTCGGCTGGATAATTGATAGGTAAACATTGACACATTTCGACAGGCTCCGTGGCTCCTGCCGAGGAAGGCTCGCGGCCCTCCCCGCTCCTTAGTCGAGAGTCAATGCAGATGACAATCGTGATAATCGACGGTCCCGTCAATCAATGGATGGCGTTTGAATACACGTTCCTGTCGTGTCCTGTCCGTGCTGCCGGCCCGCGGTTGGGGGATACAGACAGAAGACAGACAGACAGACAGACAGACAGACAGACAGACAGACAGACAGACAGACAGACGGAGCGTCGATCCATCGGCCCGTCAAACGTCGGCCAAGGTTGCGAGTACTTTCCCGCAACACCCTCGGTGACCAAAATAGCCCGTGCCCAGCGCACGCCGGGATGTATCCCATACTTGGGGTGGGCTCGCGCGGGCTCGGGCTAATCACGAGCTGGGCTCGAGCAGTGGAAGCCAACGGCCCAGCGCCGTGGGCGGGCGGAGGGGACCTGCACGATGGGGCCAATCGCCAGGGCGCGACCCCATTCGCCAGCCTGCCAAGAGGCAAACATCTGCATGCAGCCTTCCTTGGCCCGTCCGACTCTTGGGTCGAGAGACGAACGCTGACCACAGTCTTTCCCCGCTGCCGTTCCCCCGTGCGTGTGCGCCTGCTTCGCTCCTGCCGTGGCATCGAATCCATGAACCGACCAACCACCGCGCCCAATGACCGACGTTGCTGCGCGCGACTCCAAAAAACCCCGCAATCAGATGGCAGTCGCGAGGCTCGACGTGGTAGCACACGAGCAAAAAGTCCACCGCTGCCGCCGCCTGCCAGCTCCACAGGGATCTGATCCCATCTTTTTCCTCCCTTCTCCGGCTGCCCAGCGGTCCGAGGTCCAACTGGGCTTCCCCGATTCGAGCTGAACCTCAAGAGCTTGCTTTTGCGCCGCTGAAAGTATTGGGACCAGATTTTTCCTCCTGCATATTTTCTTTTTCTGCAGGCTTGGGTCTGTTACTGGGTGGCTTGGAAGGATAAAAAAAAAAAAAAAGAAAGAAAGAAAGAAAAAAAATCCTAGGCTCGGATCGACATCTCCGAATCAGACACAACGCAGCACGACCTTCGACCTGATTGCCGCAGTCGCAACACTCTTGCGCGGGCCCCGTCTACCGACCGACCACCTACATACACCTCCTGCTGACCGGCAAGCAGCACCTCGCTCGAAACAGCCAGCGGCAGCCGGCTTGCGACCTTGGGCCTGTCCGCAGAGCACGCCGCTTTTGTCTCCCTCCACCCCTTGCATCCTCTCTCTCTCTCGCCCTCCCTTTCTGTCGCCGACCTCGACCGCCGTTCGAGACGCCAACCAGAACCGTCGAGGCGTGCTTGCGTGTCGCTACCAGGCACAGAAAAGGCAAGGCGACGGGTAGCTACAGCCGGAGGACCCCCCCTTTATCAGGCACCCCTGGCAACAACCAAGACGCAAGCAGCCCTCCCACCAAGAACAAAAAAAAAAAAAAAAAAAGGAACCCCGTCATCGACCGCCCGCCGCCGCCCGCCCAGCACGAAAGGCCTTGCCTACCCCTACCCGCCCGTCCTGTGTGTCCCCATGGGCGCCGGCCTGCGACGCCTGCCCCGGTCGAGATACAGCCCAACTATTGATTTCCTCGGCGTGCTGAGGACGTCGCACAAAGACGCCTCCTGGGCCCCGGCTGCGAGCCCATTGGAGCGTGCGCCGACTCCCTAACTGCGCTTCTCGCTTCGACTGCGCGATACGAGGGGGGGTCCCCTTCCCCATCTGTGTACCGGTGTGCTCATCCGCTGGCTGTCGCTGAGCGTCTGGCGCTCGAGACCGTATTGCCCAGCCCCTAGGACAGCCTGACCGGCCTGCCTCGCAGAGCTCCAGGCCGAGCTGTGCGTGTGGGTGCGCTGCCGCGCGCTGGGCCCACCGCCACTAATCGGCGAGCTGGGGTTCCTGTTGGCCCGTCGCCGCTCTTCTTCGCTTTCCTTCTTGTTTTAATTTGGGAACGGTCATGGTCTGGCGACACCGCATCTTGTCCGGGGATAGAGCCACAGACGATTACCTCCTGCGTCCGCAAATCACTGCCATTATTTTCCCGGCGCTGTGCTGTGCTAGCGTGCTGTGACATTGGCTGCAGCATCCCAGCGGCCTGCGTCTCCCTTGTCCTGTGCGGCTGCCGCCTACACGCCTCTTGCGGCGCGGAGATTTCCCAGACCGGCCCGTCTAGGCGCGAAGAGGTGCGGTTTCGCAAACCACATACCTCCCCCTCCCAGCCGGCCCCCCTCAGGTAGCCAGGCAGGCAGATAGGCCAGCCGCAAGAAACACGCCCACCACTACCACCACTACCGTCGCTGCCATCCCTTCCCACCACTACCGCCCACTACCGCATGCGCATCCGCACCGGCCCTGCCCTTGGACCAACCGCAGACCACAGGCTTGCCCAGACTTATACCACGTACCCCCGTACACATATAAATACCCTCCGGCCTCGGACAACATGGCAGACGACACGGAGCTCAACGAGGGCGAGGTCTCGGATGCAATGTCTGAGTACGACGAACACGACGCCCACGTCAAAGACGAAGACGACAAGATGACCGACCACCAGAACACGTCACCTGATACCGGCCAGGAGGGCACCGGCGATGTCAAGAAGAAGTTCGATCCCAAAGACCCGCTACGACCACGTCGTAAAAAGGCGCGTAGAGCCTGCTACGCCTGCCAACGCGCCCACTTGACATGTGGTACGTTTAGACCTCAAGCTCGTCCCCACCTCTACCCACTCCAGGGGTGGTTGTCTACCACAGTCGTCCACGGCTAACTTGTACTGTCTTTGCTCCGTGTTTAAAGGCGACGAACGGCCATGCCAGAGGTGCATAAAGCGCGGTCTTGCCGAGCAGTGCCAGGACGGCGTAAGGAAAAAGGCAAAGTATCTTCATGATGCACCCCCTGAGGCCCTTGGCCCGGTCCTCGGACCAAACTTCAACGCGCACTCACACGCATCGCGGCCGAACCCACACCGCCAGCCGTCGAGCGTCGCCTCTGAGGCGTCGTCAAACGCCACGGCGACGGCCTTCTTCTCTCAGCCCAGCGCCGCGTCAACATACGGCGTTTTCTCACCAACGCAACAGACGCAGGTGACCTCCCTCCCAGACGGCATATCCTTCTCTAGCCAGCAGTCTCCCGTGTCTCCGACCTTTCAGGGGTCATCCGCCGCTCAGATGGGCGGTCTGACGGTGCCGCAGGTATCTGGTGATATGACCAGCTTCTCACCCGCCTTGTTTGACCCCAGTAACCCTGCAATCTTCAACTTCAACCTCGAGGGGCTGAATTTCGGGAGCCAGTACGGTGCCATGGAGTTCAGCATGCTCGGCCACATGTCCTCGGGAGCCGCCGAGACTCCGCCCAGGGATCCTTCAATATCACAGCCCGGAGCGGGGGACATCACATTCGGCCCTGGCATCTTCAACAATAACAATAGCAACGGTGTGGGTTTTGACAAAATCTATGATGCCAACGTGATGGGCGACTTCCTGGGATTAGAGCAGTCTTCCGGCGGGCCATACTCCCAGGGGAACCTGCAGCACGGCTTGCCGCACGCCTATGCCATCGCGGCCGGGCCCGGCAGCCTCCAGAGTCCCAGCACAGAAAACAACAGTCCGCAGCCCACGACGGTTGGCTTCGACGGTTCCCCGACAACGGCCAACTATACAAACGCTGGAGGGAACTCGACGCCACACGCCGTCGGCCAGACGCAGCCTCCGCGGCCCAAACCTAAGGCGTCGTCGGCGGCGGTGGCGGCGTGGTTCGGACCGCAGACTGCCATGGGGAAGCGATACAGGGACTCATCGCGGATCTATGAGAACGTCACGGAACCATACATGTACGTTCGTGGCTTCCACAAACTCATTGCGCTGCTACAAAAGCGGCTGTCGGCGAGCAAAATCCTGCGCGTGGCGAAGTCCCTGGCGAGCATACGGCCGTCCTTCATCGCGTGCACGAGGACGCTGAGCCGGGCAGACCTGATCTTTATGGAGAAGTCGTTCCAGCGCTCGCTGTTTGAGTTTGGGGAGTTCCTGGAGCAGACGTCAAGCCCGACGGTGCTGTGTCGGCGGACGGGCGAGGTGGTGGCTGTGAACAAGGAATTTACGGCCCTGACGGGCTGGAGGAAGGACGTTCTCCTTGGTAAAGAGCCCAATCTAAACGTGAACACAGGGAACCCCAACAACTCGGACCCGGCAGCTGGCAGCAACAGCTCTGGTCGGACTGGCCTGTCGACGCCCCGGCTGAGGACGCCGAATGTGCTTCTGCCAGCGGCGGGGGCGGGTACGGACTCGTCCAAGACGGCGGCGGGGGCCCAGGGACAGCCGGCGGACTCTGGGCCACAGCCGCTGTTCATCGCTGAGCTGATGGATGACGACAGCGTCATCCAGTTCTACGAAGACTTTGCCCAACTGGCCTTCGAGAACAGCCGCGGTCGAGTCACCCGCAAAACCCGTCTGTTCAAGTACCGCACGCAAGCCGCCTCGGCGGATGTGACGACCAAGCCCGAGCCGCAGCAGCAACCACAAACCAGCCCTTTGAAGGAGCCGCGGCAGAGCATTCTCAGCAACAGGGTGGCTCGCATAGATGGTGAGCACGGCATATCAAAGATTGCGAAGGATGGTAAGCTGGAGTGTTCGTACTGCTGGCACATCCGGCGGGATACTTTTGACATACCCATGATGATCGTTATGAATGTGAGTTACTTTGGGCCCCCTTGGTTTTCATCACCCCCTCTTCATCGTTCGCTCTTTACGACGCTGACCGGACACTTGACAGTTCCTTCCTTGCTATTATCCTAATCAGGAACCCCACCAACTTGCCGTTTGATCCAGGAGGGCTGGTGGGTATATAGGGTTAGCCTTTACCAAACTGGCCGCCCCGTCTTCTTTCCAAGGCGGAGGGCCGTGTTGATATGTTTTTGTGTTTGTTTGGTGGGTAATGGCATTGGTGGCGTCTTTGCGTTTCAAGACACGGTGGCAACATACATGTGGACACCGCATAGCATTCTCTGCATTTTCTGCATGCTCTTTTTCTTCTTCATTTCATTATTTTTCCATCCGCCATACTGATGCGCCATGATAACGCCAAACTGCGGGCTGCGATCTGGTGGAGGGCGAGTGGGTGCCACACCTCTTTCTGTCATTTCACATTCTCCTCATACTATACCCGATTGTTGTTGTTTTTCAGTTGATAAAATTCGGAGTCGGTTTGCTGGTGTTTGATTTTGTCGTTTACATTCCCCTTTACCAAATTACAGAGCTGCAAGAGACACACAGGTAATTCAGGAACAAGAAGAGTCGGTTTCATTATGGAAACGCAAGCCGCCCACTCCCGAATCAGCCTAAGCAGCTTCTCCCGCGTCCGTTTCCCTGGTGAGCCAGGAGGCCTCGAGCGAGCCCGTCTCCCTCCCGCCGGAAGCCGGGGCCCAGGCGTCGCGGGCCAGGCTGTTGCGGGCGACGTCGCAGTCGAGGTTGATATCCCTGACGAGAGCGTCGAGGGTCGAGTAGTCGAGCTCGTCGCGGATGAAGCCGAGTATGAGGAGGCGCATGTCGGCGCCGTAAAAGTCGGCGTCGAACCTGTGCAGCACGTGCACCTCTGCGCTGCGGACCGTGTTCTTGTAGAAGGGGTTGTAGCCGACGGACATGACCATGGGGAACACGGCGTAGGCCGCGGAGGTAGAGGTAGAGGTAGTGGGAGAGGCCTGCGGGTGGGAGGTGGGCAGGTTGAGGGACGCCCAGCCGAAGTAGACGCCCGACTTGATGTCGGCGATCCAGGGGGTCACGGATGCGTCCACGGGGAGGTTGGCCGTGGGGATGCCGAGCTGTTTGTTATTGTATTGTTAGGATGGCTGGGTTCTTTCGGTAGGCTCTCTCTCTCTCTCTCTCTCTCTCTCTCTCTCCAGGACTCTCTGGATACCTGGATAGGTGCCTAGCAGGTACTCGGGATACAACAAGGGGTTTGCGTAGGAGGATCGGTCGAGAGACCAAATCAGGGAGTACAAATACAAGCCGATTCTCGGTCCAGCCGGCCATCAGAACTCACCTCCTTGGACCCCCTGCCAAAGCCGGATATGACCTTGCCCTCCATTTTGAGGGGATACGGCGGCTCCGGGCCCGAGTCCGGCCCGACTATGAGAGGCCGTGATGTCGCCATGTTCGAGTGAGTTCGGGGAGGCGATGACTAATGCGTGATGTTGCGGGGAGTGAAAAGAAGGGCGCCGCGCGCTCTCAGCACAAGCCCGCGAGAGATTTAGACTGGCGGGTGAGTACCTATTAGTATTTTTTCCAATATGAGATGGACCTGGGTAGCACAGCTCAATGTCTTGTGCCCAGGAAGATGTCTGGGAAGAGCTCGGGAGGCGGGAGGTGAGCCTTGGAGGGGAGGCTGATTCGGTGGTGGGGCATCTCCAACGCCGGCTTATCAGCCAGCCATCAGCGTCAGAGGTCCTGCTGCCTGACTGAGAAGAAAGAATTCATGTGCGCGACACGACGATTCAAATTCACCCGACCTAGCGACGTTTGGCAATGGCCTCTGTTCCGATGATTGCGGAGATTATCTGAGGCGCACTGAGAGAATATAGTAGCTGGTAATACATGAGAACAAAATGATAAAGCTAAAAAGAAAATAAAGAGTCGAGATTCCAGAGGCCTTGAGCAGGAAACTGAGTAGAAACAGGCATTATCAAACATCAGATGCACAAAGACGACAACACCCAGGCGCTCAGCTCGGCGGCGCCTTCCACTCGGTCCTCCCCAGACGGATGATGTCGGCCTGCTCCAGGATCCAGTACTTGGCCGGCGCGGTGCCCTCGTTGATCTGGCGCAGGGCGGCGACGGCGGCGCGGGCGATGACGTCGGCGTCCTGGGCAAAACTATCCTTTGCGCCCTGGGACAGGCTCCCGATGCCGTTGGCGAGCGACTGGAAGATGCCCTCGGCGGTGCGGTGCGACTCGCGCTGGCCCACGATCAACCCGGGGCGCAAGATAACAGCATTGTCGAACTCGTGCTCCTTGATGCAGTCCTCGACGCCGTTCTTCATCTTCGCGTAGGGCGACGCCGACGCCAGGAGCCCCCGGGTGCCGCCGCTCGACACGAAGACGAAGGCGCGCGCGCCGGCGGCCTTGGCGGCGCGCACCAGCTCCACGTTGAGGTCGTGGTCGACCTTCCACTGGTTCGCGATGCCGCCCGCGGCCGCGCGCGTGGTGCCGACGGCCGACACGACAGTGGAGGCGCGCGGGTCGAGCGTCGCGATGCTGGCGGCCCACTTGTCCGTGGCCGGCTCGACGGTCGCGGCGAGCTTGGCGGCGCCGGCCTGCTTGGGCTCCCGGCGCGAGACGGTGTGGACGGTGCCAAAGTCGCTCGACGCGAGCAGCGTCGAGAGGATGTGGTTCCCGACCAGGCCGGTGCTGCCGAACAGCGCGGTCACCATGGGTTTGCTGGCCATTTTCTTCTTTTCGTGCTGTTTGTAGCCGGTGTGGGCCTTTGCGGATTGGGTTGCGGTTCCGTTTGTGCTCGGAGGCAGGAAATTCCCAGATATTGGAGATCAGGCCTGATGCCGTTTTGACGCTCGAGTGGCTGTTATGAGATGACTAACGGCACCTGCGATGCATGCAACCAAAGCGGGATGCTGTCCCAAATATCCTATCTGTGCAAGCAAAAGCTCGAACAGCTTCTACAGAGGGTGGGTCGCGCAAGCATCATCACTCAATCTATGGCGGACTGATCTCTTGGGCGGGCTGTCACCTAAGCTGGGCTAGCTGCAAGCGTCACTCCCTCAACTTGGCCAAAAGGGGTTTCAGATACAGTACTCGCCCACCTGAATCTGAATGTAGCTGAGTTTTACGATCACAAAGCCAGTCAAGAAATCTATGTAAACTCCGTGCGCAGCACTATGCCCGTGATGCCCCGTGTTAGGGGTACACGGCGATGCTAGGCAATCATGGGACTTCTAGGGTCGCGTCGTTTGCGTTCTCGTGCTTCCAGACGCCCAATTGATGCATGGGGGAAACGTCAGCGCCAGCGGTGCCTGGAGCTCTGAGCCCTGCCCACCCCGCCCGGCCACGACCCCTAGCTTCCGTCACGCCCAACGCCAGGCTTGTAAAGGTCCCAAACATCTACAAATAAACACCTACCTATATCTGGATTCGAGATATTCAGAAGAACTGGCTACATACATAACCTAAAGGCGAAAGCACTGACTGGTTCAGTCACGACACCGCCGCCATGTCGACTCAATATGAAGGTAAGTTGCCAAAATTGCGGGGTGCCTATGCATACTATGTGCGCTGACCTTTGCGCCAGTCGAGCACGACATCAAGCCGGCCGAGGAGCCCCGGCACAGGCGACAGCCCGACATGTCGACCTTCACGGCGCACCTCCAGCAGATCAGGCCCGGTATGGCTGCTGCGGGCGGCGGTAGGGCAGGCAGCGCCGAGCAGCAGCAGCAGCAGCACAACAACCCGCACGCGACGGCCAACCCGTCGGACCTCTCGACCATGTTCCGCCTGGTGCAGGACCAGCTGGGCACGCTGGCCACCGATGCGCCGTCCGAGGAGAACCGGACCCTGCTGGCGGGCCTGATCGACGCGCTCGAGGCCGACATCGCGCACCCGCCCTACGAGATGAAGGGGGTGTCGCAGCAGTTCCTCGACGGCCTCGACCGCGTGCCCCGCAAGAGCCTCAAGCCCCAGGACGCCTGCCCCATCTGCGCCGAGCCGCACCTCAACGACGAGCACTGCCTCGTCGTCGAGCTGCCCTGCCACAAGTCGCACCGCTTCGACCTCGAGTGCGTCGCCCCCTGGCTGCTCAGTAAGGGCACCTGCCCGCTCTGCCGCAAGGAGATGGACAAGCGCAAGGAGCCCGAGCCCAAGGCGGACGATGAGGGAGAGGAGTACGACGACTTTTACGGCTAATCGGAAGTTACACTTTTTGCGTTTTGGCTTTGACTCCTCTTTCTATTGTACATATCGCGCATGCCTCCTGCCGGCTCTCGATCGACCTCACCCCTCACCTCTTTGGCTTAGGGTTATGCCGTGACAGTTGGCGCTCTGGGTGGCTGTCTTGGGGTAGCCGCATATCGGGTCTTCGTGTACGCAAGACTCTGGTTGCCACGTCACTTCTTTGGGTCCCCTCCCCCACTGCGCTTTTGCTTCTGTTGTCCGGATGCCTTGCCCTCCCTCTCCTTGCCCGCCGAGAGGTCCTTGTTCGCGGGGCTGAACTCGAGTGGGTTGCTGCCGTTGCCGGCCGCGTCCTTCTCCGTCTCGGGCTTCGTCTTGTCCGGGCTGAAAGCGGCATCGTCCTTGTGTGCCGCGGCGTCGTCACCGCCCTCGTCGCCCTTGACGTACTCTTGCGCTTTCGGTTTGAGGAGTTCGCGGTCTTGGTTGTCTTTGTACGGCAGGCGGGCGGGAGAAGTCCAGTGATATTGGCTTGTGTGCCGCGTTGCAGCCGCTGCCGCCAACCTTGCAGGAGCTGGCCTGGTGAGGCTCGTGGCACTTGCGCGGCCACGGAGCAGACGAGCACCGACTTGGGAGAGGGAATGGGTGCGGGACATGGTCTAGGTGGAGAGGTGATAGGTAGGTGTGGTCTCGATCTGCGATGAAGGTAGCAAGCCTTTAGGTGGTAGATTCATTTGACAGGACACTGGGCAGTAATTCCTTCCGGTTCAATTAGAATTGAAATGTGCCGAGTCTGAAAGATGACACGCGGGTTGTCCTGATGAAGAGTCTGGAGTTCTCTGTGCTTCACGAGGACCCTTTCTGCTCCATGACGTCATCGTGATGCCGGGCATTTAGCGTCGCGGCATTTCCATCTTGGGCGAGCATTCTAAACTGGGGTTGACCGTATCATGGGATTTACTGTGCCAACCCTGTGTCCGCTCGATCCCTTCTTGTGAAAGAGGTTCAGGAATATCCATTCATGTCAGTGATGCCAGCATGGTAGCTGGCATAGTAGCCGACATGTCTGGAGAGCCCCGCGAAGAGACGCGGAGGCATCAATGGAGCCACTCCGCGCACAGCCATTTCGTTCCCGTCTCCGTTGTATTACGGCATCACGATGACCTAAGAAAAAATGAGAGGCCGACTGACTTGATCCCCACCAAGCCAACTCTCATTTAAATTTAGGCGAGCGTGGGCATCCATCACGAGATGACCGCACGGCCTGTTTACAATCCTACGGCAAATTTAGGCGCGTGGGGCGCCGTCGCCAGACCGCGAATCCTCCTCCGCCCAACGTGCGTTTCAATGGTTTCGCTGATCGCGATCATCGTCCTGCCGCAAGCCGCCCCATGGCTGATCGGAATTCCCGTCGCTTCCTGGACACGGGGGGTGACGGGCACAGAAAAGTTCCAGAATCAAGGGACACATCGCGGAGTAATCTCCTTGGTGGGATACAGGACGCGAGCCGCTGCGACGTTGCCCGGACCCCCTTTTTTTTTTTTTTTTTTTTACTTCTTTCTTTTTCCGTGACGGCGTCTCGCGTCCCAAATGCGCATGCACCGCTGTTCCCCTGCATTTGGGCCTAGCCTCTCGTTTTCAGCTGTGACGGTGCAGGAGGATATCTGCCGGCTGTCTGGGTTTATTGCCCGCCCTCACATCTCCGACGGAGGAGCACGAAGGGAGTTGGTGAAAAGAAAAAAAAAAGAAAACAAAAAAAGCAACCCAGAAACAGTGCCCGGGCGTGCTTGCATTTGCAGTGGTCTTCTCAACCGCCTTTTTCGCAAGGATCGGGGAGAGGCGCTGCTTGGCTGCGTCGGCGCCTTTGGATCTGAGAATCCCAGCGCGTGCGGCCCAGGAGAAAACCCGGGAAGCAAACAAGTTGACGCTCACTCTCGTCCCAATAGAGTTAGGGAACTGCATAGTCCTTGTTGGCGGTGGCTGGCTTGCCCGGTGCTACTACCAATGTAGCATAGTAGCCTAGAAAAATGGAATATTTGCCTCGTCTCGGCTGCTGCAGGTGCTTTGCGTGCGCGTGGTCCGCGGCTGGACTGGGGGCGGGATGCAACACATTCCACCGTATGATTTTCTGTGAGGCTGTTAGCCTGATACAAAGGCGTCCATGCCCTCACGAGAACTCAACGGCTGGCGTGTCGGATCGGAAACGAGTATTCACGGCATTCCCCGCCGTGCCTGCGCGAGGAAGCAGCAAATCATAATCCGGTAAATTTCAATTCGTCGTTATAAATGATTGCTCTGTCTCCTTTTGACCCTCTTGAGCCTAGAGTCAAAGTCACCCGGTAACAACCCTCCGCCAAGCAGGGGCGGCGGGCTGAGCTGGCAACCTACGGGCGTATCCAGGCCGTTTCCGACATGGTTAGCGCTCAGCCCGTGCCGTCTGCGGGCGGCACGTGGAGAGCAAGGATGCAAGCTCTTTCACATGGCAAAATTGTAGGCGAAGGAAGCCTATTTCCCGGGGTCGAAAAAGCCAGAGTCAACTGCTTTCGCTCCTCGCGAGACGACGGCAGAACACCCAGCAAAACAGCCAGCCGTAGCAGGCATATCCCGAGACTGCAGGTCGGGTGTTGAATGGGCTCGAGGGAAACCGTCCGATGCCACGAAATCGACGCGGCGGGAACTATCGACACAAGCTTCGAGCTCTGATAATGGGCGGGCCAGGATAGCAGCAGCAGCGATCGAAGGCCCGGAACGCCTTGGCCACGCATTACTCATGGAGCTCCAACCCTGGCTTCCACGACTGACGGTCGGTGGTCAGGTTTGGGCGGTCTGCGACTGGGACCCTCCGCAAGAATCTGAAACCAACTTCGACCTCTCGGGGTGGTTGCGCCACTCTGATTTCAGGGAGCAGGGACCCCACAGCTCCTCCTCCCCCCACAACCAACAGGGGACTCACGGCGACGCCGAACGGTGGGTTTGCCCTTCTGGCTGGGAGCAAACACTGGGCCGACAGGCAGCTGCACTTGGAGATTGGCTGTGCCGCCGACCACCGCCCGAGAAGGGACACGAAGCCACTGAAAGCAAACGGAAAAGGCCACGGCCAAGACGCAGGCATCGGGTACCGTAACACCAGACCAGACTAGAACCAGACCGCACGCTCGAGATACCCAAGCATCCAAGCACCCCAAGGCAGGCCATTGCCTGCCGCCGAGCTGCGGAGACAAAGTGTCATCGATTCAAGGCGGGAAACCTTACGAGGCAGGCCCGCCTCTTGGGCGACGCACACCGGGTCCCGGCGCGGGGGGGCATGTTGCCCTTGGGCCGGCCTGATTGGGCCAAACGGGCACAACAGAAACCATAAATGGCCTTTTTAGCGTCGTGCGGCCATGGATCCGCCAGCCTACCTCATCGCGCAGGCAGGCAGGCAGCCTGCCGTCAGCATGCAATGCTGCCCACCCTTGATCGTGTGCTCACTCACCTTGGGAGATGCCGGGTCGTGTGGACAGCAGCACCAGCAGCAGCATGTCGGTCCCCTGACACCAAGGTGAGGGTGGTGTACGATGCACACGACAGACACACGAGCACACTCGCCACCGTGACATCCAGTGCCCGTATTATTGGTAGGCTCGTCGAAGATGGTCGATGGCATGCACACAAAATAGTTGAATCTGTAGAGTCTATCTAGACTGTGTGCGTGGATCACGGCCGAGGCGTCGTGGACCGGCCGGACCCGTGCCGCCGCGCCTTCTACAGTAGAGACTTTTGGACTTTTGGCTAGCCCGTTGCTCAATGTCGACGGGATATGTCTCAACTTTACAGTTAGTGCACGTACCTACCTCCTGCCTACCTGGGCATGCAAGCCCGTCTCTGGTCATATCCAACCTCCGTCCAACTTCCGTCCCGGCTGGGTAATGCTGCAAATGTGCTAGTTGCAACCTGCCACGTATTGTAATGTGCGCGGTAATGTGAACAATACCACACATGTCATATTGGCGGCTCCAGCCAATTGCGTGAGCGTGACCCATCAACCACTCGCTATCTCGCGTTTCCAAGGGCTGGCCAGATGCTGGGGTAAGGGACGGGCGTTGATGCCACCAGACTCCGGCACCTCTAATCCAGGTGGGGCCTCGCGTATGGGTTGTGCTGTGGGAATCCGTGCGCTGCACACCCCTGCCCAGATCCACCACGCCGCCATCCTTCAATGAATCTGTCTCCCTGGCCGGGACCTGCCCCCTCCCCTCACCCTGGCTGACACCACCGCATCGATCCCGCCTGAGCAAGAAAAAAAGAAGAAAAAGAAAAAGGTAAGCCATGCGAAACCCACGTTGAGGGACGGCCAGGCCGGAGCTAAAGACGCCCACACCAAGGGGCGGGGGCAAAGAGCCAAATCCACCAATCTCAACTCTGGTACTTGGCAGACGGGTAGGCCCCTCTTTGCGCAGTGATTGCAGGAAATGTGAAGGAGCAGCACCCGCAGCACAGCACAGCGGAGAACAAACAGCAAACACGAGCGCTCGTGGTGTGCGTGTGCGCCGTCAATGCCTGGCGGGTGGTCCTGTTTGGTGCCTGCCCCTTGCACGAGCAACTGCGAGCAGAGAGCTGTGTTGTTTGCTGGTTCCATCAAGCACAGCACCTCGACTACCTAGGTATCTAGAATTGCACCCCGTGCACTCCACCGCTTGCCACAACCACTGAAAGCACAACACCGCTCCGCGCACGTTGACCGACGCCCGCCCGCACCCGCTGCACCAACTCCATTTTCTGCAGCACAACCAACCCCGGCAGAGCCTCCAATCGGCCTGGTGCCTCTCCCCTGGTACGTATCGTCTGTTCCTGGCCGCCCTTGTGGGATCGATCCTTCCTTTTCCTCCTTCATCCTCGGCCTCCCGCTTGGCACGCCAAGACCCGGCAGGCGGTAGTACCTCATCTACCTCACAGCGCCATCCGTCACCACCTACCACCTACCACCTACCACCACCACCACCATCGCACACACACCACCACACACCCTGTCCCATGTGCACCGGCATCCATTGATGCCCCCCATTTGTCCCAGAAACCTCGACGCTGCGGGCCGGACGAGAAAGCTTTGCCTATCAGTCCCTGCCGTTCTGGTGGTCGTCGCCATTCTTTTCATATAGCAAGCATTCCCGCCTACTCCTCTTCACCCCGACCGGAATCGCCCCTTCGAATCCCCATTGCCCGCCACCAATGCCACCTGCCCGCCCTCTGGTCCCGCCTCCCGTTCTCTAAAAAAAAAATAAAAAATTCCAAGCCGTGCTGTCCACGCCCTCGCCGCCACCATTCCCGCTAGCGACCGACCCATCTCGATTTCGGCTACCCGCGCGAGCTCGTCCCACGCGGAACAAGGAACCGGCAACACCTGAGAAATAACCAAGCGGAAAAATCATAACTCACAAAAAAAAAAAAAAAAAAAGAGGACCGGGAAAAGCTCCTTGTTATATCGAAAATCACTTGTATCATTTCACAAGAGAGTTGTGGAAGGGGAAAGGCGAGCAAGACAAGAAAAAGAAAAGAGGGAAAAAATTGGGAGGAAGGACGGAACCAACCGACCTCCTTCTCGTTTGTCTCGGTCTTCTTTGCGGCTCCTCTGCCTCCATATTAGACCCTCCTCGCCCGCCTATTGATTCTCAGCCACGAAAACCGCGCGCCCAACACCGGACACGTTCCCGAGACAAGGAGGATGCGTTTTTGGTAGCAATATTACCAATCCTGACACCTCCCGAATCGAAACCTCCAACCACCGCAGTCAAGCCCAAGCGGTCCCCGCATCGCTCTGGGCCACCCAAACGCCTCTCTGGACGTGACGTCGCGGACGCAGCGACGGAGCGGCCATGGGCAACAGCCAGGGCAAACCCGTCGAGTTCGACGGCGAAGGCAAGCCGCACCCTCTCCCCACTCGGCTGGCCCGAATGTCGTGGCCCCGGGCCGGTGGCTAACATGAACATGCTTTGCAACCTGCAGTGAACCTTAATCACTTCCGCCTTCTGAGGGTTGTCGGCCGAGGCGCCTTCGGCAAGGTGCGCATCGTCGAACGGAAAGACACGAACCTCTCGTTTGCCCTCAAGTATATCCGTAAAGATGAGGGTACGATGAATCCTCCTCCGCCCCATTCTCCTCTCTTGCACATAAAGATCAGCCATCTAACTTTTCTTGGTTCGCCGCTTCCATGCAGTCGTCCGGTCCGAAAGCGTTCGAAACATTATCCGCGAGAGACGCATGTTGGAACATGTCAACCACCCATTCATATGCAACTTGCGGTACAGCTTCCAAGATATCGAGTACATGTACGAACCTCACCGCCCTAACCCGACTTGTCCTTCGACTCCTCCTAGTGGTGGTGGTGGTGTAGTAGTGATGGTGGCAAAACCACACCGGCAGCAATTGGTCACGGCTAACGCGAGGCAATCTCACGCCATACAGGTATCTCGTTGTGGACTTGATGAGCGGAGGCGACCTAAGGTTCCACATCTCCCGCAAGACCTTTACTGAGGAGGCTGTGAGGTTTTGGATTGCGGAACTAGGGTGTGCCTTGAGGTATGTCCACCGCCAGGGCATCATACATCGCGATGTGAAGCCCGATAATGTGCTGTTGGACGCCGATGGCCACGTCCATCTGACGGATTTTGTGAGTTTGCCAACATACCAACATATCCCTGTCGTCCCCGGCCGAGGTCTCGTTTGGTGGCTAACTTGGATGGTCACTCTCTTTAGAACGTGGCGTCGGACATAATTCCCGGCAAGGTCCTGACAAGCAAGTCAGGAACGCTGGCCTACCTTGCTCCCGAGGTGTACGCCGGTCGAGGCTACGATGTCAAGGCCGACTGGTGGTCTCTAGGCGTGCTGTTCTACGAGTGCATCTACAACAAGGTACGTCTTCCAAGTTAGCGTACGGCCGGGATGTCATGGAAAATTACTGACGCCAGTATCAGAGGCCATTCGAGGGAAACTCGGAGTCGAGCCTCAGCCAGAACATCCAGGCCGCCAACCCGAAATACCCAATCACATCACCGCCCGTCTCCCTGTCCTGTCTGTATGGCATTAAGGATGCCCTCCAGCCCGTGCCGGAAAAGCGGATGGGTGCAACCTGGGAGAGCTTCACGCAGCATGAATTCTTCTCGTGCATCGACTTCGAAGCCCTGGAGCGGAAGCAGATCGAGCCCATCTTCATACCTTCGTCCGAGAAGACCAACTTCGATGCGACGTATGATCTGGAAGAGCTACTGCTAGAGGAGGCGCCACTGGAGGCTCGGGCCCGCAGGCAAAAACCCCGTGGGAGGCTAAAGGACGACGCCACGGAGAAGGAGATTCGCGAGGATGAGCTTTATCGGATGATCGAGAGGGACTTCCAGCCTTTTGACTACACGCTTGCTGCATACAAGAAGTACGCACCTCTCGAGCCCCGCTGCGAACACGACTTCATGGGCGTAGAGCTAACAGACGTTGGAATCAACAGGATCACGGAAGGTGGTGAGGGACAACCGGGAGCTCATCATGGTGCGGTCCCGGGCATGGCAACCAACGGCCCGCCCCAGGCACTCACCACAGACGAAGCAACCCAGATGGTCAACGACCCCAACATCAACCGGCAAGCGTCATCGTCCTCTCAGAAGTCGCACCGGACCGCTGGTAGCGGCGGCGGCAGCGGCGGCACGTCATCAAGGACACGTAAGCAGCCTCCAGGCCGTCTACCGCCGCTCCCACCTTATCCGTCGGCGTACACAAACGCGCAGAGCAACGGCGCGGGGCTCAACCGGACGGGCCGCTCAGGGAGTGCTATGGTGGGGAGCCCCACAGGCGGCGTCCAGGTGACTCTGGATGGGGCAGGCTCTTGGTCCGACCTCGCACGCCAGGACGCGACCCTGCCTGCCGACGCTGCGGGCGCGAACAACGACGATGGCAACGGCGGTGGTGGTTCGGGTGGCGTCTTCGGTTTCCTAAGCCGCAAGAAGGGCCGAAGCAACAGCCCCAAACCCAAAGAGAGGGGTGTGCTGGGCAAGGAGGGTGCCAGGCAGGTCATTGGTTAATTCCATGGGGCCATTGTCGCCCCCTCCCTGAGATCTCTCTGCTACGTGCATCGAGGTGGCGTCTTACCAACCCATGCTTCGGTGACTTAGGAAGCCCTTGCAGTAGATCCTCTGGGCTTGCCCATGAACTTTGAGGAGCGCACTCCAACAGCCTAGCTTGGGGTCGTGAACTCATCCCACCCAACAAACGGCTTTGAGCCAGCCACACGGCCCGGCCCCGCACTGTCTCCTGTGATGAGAGCATCGTGCGGAGATGGGCTGGTTGGTGGATAGGCCATGCATGCGCTCCAAAGCTTGGCTACGCCCTGTTGGGCGGCTCCTTCGGATGCCGATGCTATCCAACCCGCACCCCACTCATCTACTCATCCGCGGCATCACTTCCGGCGACCTGGGACAGCGTACTTTGGCACACCATGTGCCAAGCTCGCTGCTTACTCTGGGGTTCAGCAGCCTCGTTGTGCGTCCGCTAGCCGTGGAGTCCTGCCAATGTCAACCATGACAGCCGGGCGCCCAGTCACCGATATATCTGCTTGGCTAACCGGCTGTCTGAGGCGAATACAAATTTTCGTATTCCCTTCCCTGCCTCGGGTTGGCGAGTTGGCTTACTCTTGTCGTCGCATTTTCCTTCTTTTTCTTGGCACGTACGAGCTTGGGATGGACGCATTTTGTTTACTTTTCTTACCTGCATTTATTTGTATCTATTTTGCAACTTCAGTAGACTGGACTCGACCTTCTCGCGTGAGATGTCGCATCGGGCTGGCGGGGCGTATTTACATATACCTAGCAGTCCTTCTTGGGACTTTTTCTTCCCGCCTTGTTTCTCGGCTGCCAGAGCCATGCCAAATTTTAAGATACCACTAACTTCAACCTCTTACATCAATCAAGGCGTTTGACGAGGGCAAAGCATTCTTGAGTGGAGATGAGGCTTCCCACAAGGGTCCGCGCACAAAAGAGCGTTCTTGCACCAACTAGGTAGGTATCTGAGCGTGCTAAACGTAAATTTGCTTCCAAACTGACACATCCTGGCGCACGTGAAGGATCCTAACTAGAATGAACAGAAAGGGCAAATATCAGTTGAGATTTAGGGAATCCCGCTTTCTCCCCACAGATCAAGGAAAATGATCAAACAAATAAACTCCAGCGTTCCGAAAACAACTCTGAGGGTACCGAGGGGACCAAAATCGTACTGGCTCGAGTATCCTCATCCGGGTCTGGGGACGTTCCGTGGGCCTCTTACATTTTCTGGAAATGGGCCATAAATCCATCCGTCCTCCCCCCAAAACAAAACGCCGCTGACCGCAGAGGCGAGGGATCTTGGCCCTGCCTTTCAAGTCGCCCTTTGTGTTTCCGCAATCGGGGCCAAGTCTGCCAGATTCCCGCCAAGAATTCCCAGCCGATATCAGTCAAAGGAAAAGAAAAACAATGAACCGTACGACGCCGGGTACCATTTGGAGTCTCGAGTGGTGTAGAGGGTGGGGACTGCGCCAGTTCTCACGACGGCTCGCTAGCTTGACTTGGTCGAGGTTGGTAATATTTCGACCGGCTTTGATGACAGTCCGCTGAGGTCGCATCCGGGAGCTTCACCGTCCTTCTTGCCGAGGTACTTCGTCATGACATGCTTGAAATCCTGCTGGTCGACAACGGCGCCGTGGCCTGAGCACTTTGCCTTCTTCTGCAGCTCCGAACAGAGTCCGTCGAGGTCAAAGTCTCCATTCTGCACCTTGGGGCAGTTTTGCAGTTGTTCCCTAAAAGCGAGGATTCGTGTGTCAGCAAGTCTGTGGTTGGGCCGTCAGCAGTCAGGGGTTCTGGAAACATACCAGATCTTGTTGCATGTCAGCAGTTCGCCCTTGGCCTCGGTGGGGTCATCGGCCTCCTTGGCAGCGTCGATCTCCGCAAGCAGATCTTTCTTGGGAGCCACAGGGCTCAGGGGCACGTTGAAGGGTGTTGTGAAATCCACGTCCCAGGCATCGTTGAAGAAGGTATCACCAAGGGTGCCGTTGGTGCCGAGGATGTGCTCCTGAGGCTCTCTGTAACCACCAAAAAGTTGTGGGTCAAACTGGAAGTTGTTTGCCTGGGCGAGCCAATCGATGTCGTTCATGCTAATCGAGGAAAATTGGCCGAAATCTGTAGGAGCGGTCTCAGCAACGTGGTCCATATCAAGACACCATGTTTTAGACCTGGTGGCGCGGGCAGGATATGATTTCACGACAGGGTGTTAGTTTACCTTGATTGCTGTTGGTGGCGGTAACGGTCTCCTCGCCAATGGTTGTCAGTGTGTCGACGGGCTTGAAGCCCATGGGCGACTGCGTATATGGCTCAGGGGAAGTCCCGCACGACGAGTTCGGGCCCTGGTGAGAGGTTGACGACGCCGACGGCGAACTCGAAGAAGCACCGCCCCCGACGCCGAAATTCGAGTCCATGCTGCCTCTGGATACATTGGCCACATTTGTGTTGGTCAGAGGAGGGCTGAAAATCCCAGAGAATTTGGCGAGATCCTCCTTCGTCTGGGTGTCGAGGCCGGTTGACGAGTTCGCCGGCGCATTGTCCCTGTAGCCATCGCTGGGGCTGCCTTGGTTGCTGGGGGTGTTGATGAGCGACGGGGTTTGGGACAAGGATGGCGAGCGCCCGGTGGCGACTCCCGCGTTGTTCCCGGCAGGCGGCCCGGGAAGGGACCCGAATCTAGGGAACTCGAACTGGAAGTTGACATCATTGATATTGTGAACCATAGGATTGCCAAAGGTGGTAGACCTCGAGGCGCCAGCAGGCTGTGGGCGGGCACTGCCCACCAGACTGAGGCGCTTCTTGTACTGCTGGAGTTCGAGGTTTAGCCGGTCGACCTCAGCGCGAAGATTGCTGTTCTCGGTAGACGTAGTCTTGGAAAGCGCCTCCAGCTCTTCCACCTTCTGTTCGAGATCCTTGACGTGCTTTTCCTTTCTCTCCCTGAAGGCACGTTGAGCGGCCCTGTTTTGGGCCTTGCGTTTCTGTAACGAAATGTGACGGTTAGTAAATAACCAGGTTTGCGAGGAAAGGGATGGGCCGTTGGTCGAGGCTGCTAGGTTATTTTGGTTCTCGTCACTTACCGAAGTCGGCTCTGAAGTAAGCGGCTTGCGGCCTGGCTTCTTTGGCACCTTCTCGGTGCTCTCACGCCTCTTTGCCCCGTTCTCTTGGTTGTCGTCCTCGTCGTCCGGGTGGCTCCTCTTTTCAGGAGAATCAGTTACTTCCGACGCACCAGTAGTCGACTCGGGCGCTGTGCCGGCAGCGGGCAGGTCTCCGATCATCTTGAGGCTGTCTGCAGCGTTGTCATAGAGGGAATCATCAAAACTGGTGTCGCCGGCGTCGAATGAGTAGTCGTAGTCGATGAAGGGGCTCTCGTTTATCGAGAGCGCATCGCCTGCGCCGACCGGGGACCTTGTGAATGACGAAGGAGAGAAGGACTGGACATTGCCGCCATTGGCAGTGGTGGGCGAATTGCTCGCCCGATTCGAGTTGAGGGCGGCGAACAGCAGGCTCTGCTGCTGCGGGGTCAAGATGAAGTCGTGGCGCGCGTTGCCGGTTGATGTCATTTTGACGAGGATGGACAGGGCGGGCGCCTGATTGCGCGAACAAAGAAAAGAGAATGAACCCAAGCAGCGCAACGGGAGCGAGCAGTGCAAGCTGGTGTGGAAGAAGTAGTAGGTTGAGGAGAGGTATGCGCACAGGAACCTCCACTCCTCAGCAGCACCCCCCAACTTGGACCGATCGGGTGTGTCTGGCCCTTCACTCCTGGTCTTTTGGCGCGCCCGGAGTGGAATGGTTATGTGGCAACGACGGAATTGACGGCCTTGATTGACTTTGAAACGCCCAAACAACCCTGCCTGGGTGCGTAGGTAAAAGGTATGGCGGCGGCAGGGAGACGGTCGTTTGCTCGAGGCAGCTTGGCAGGCGCGCGGTGGGAGTGCCTCGATTGCGTAGCTGGTGGAGTTGACGGGTTTGGAGGGGAATGGGGAGAAAGTTGCGGCCTCAGACAGGAATGCGCCTCTGTTCCTCTGGCCGGGGTGACAGGTCCGCTCACCTG
The DNA here is from genome assembly GCA_000733355.1 of Falciphora oryzae. Taxonomy (NCBI): domain Eukaryota; kingdom Fungi; phylum Ascomycota; class Sordariomycetes; order Magnaporthales; family Magnaporthaceae; genus Falciphora; species Falciphora oryzae. The sequence goes on from JNVV01000001.1 coordinate 1,324,572, forward strand.
ACGAGGCAGGGGTCGGACGCGGGCAGGGGGGTGAGCAGGTTTGTTCGTTAGGCGTCAAAAAGGCCACGCTAGCAACGCATGCGACTGCAGCAATTCAAAACGGTTGTGCAAGCAAGCGGGCAAACGTCTCGACAGAACGGGGGGCGAAGTTTTGGTGCCTACCTAGGTAGCAGTGCTGGTGTCTTCTGAAGGGCGCTCGAGGCGAAGCTCTGGGAAAGGGGAGGGGCGGGCGAAGAATCCTTGATTTCCAATTTGTCAGCGACATGGAAAGATCTAGGGAGGCACGGAGGGTGGCGGCCTGCTGGGGGCGCGCCTGGCAATCGGATTCCAAGATGGATGAGTCCTCCAGCGGACCAGGCAGGCCTGGCCGCTTACCCGTTCCCCGTTTTCTCCCTTTTTACTGCCGGCTACGGTGCACAGTCAGCACCAAGTGCGAGATCAACCACAGATTATAGTCACCGCCGCACCCGGGTGGGCGCAATGCATTATCCTTGTCGTCCGTGCCGATCCTCTTTGTCGCCCCATCCGCAAGAGGGCTGACGGCCGAGCAATATGTCCGAGGAGATCGAAGGGTCTTTTTTCATGGGCTTGTTCTTCTCCAGGTTTCAGGGGCCCTGGAACCCTTATTACGTGGGTGCGGTGATGCCATCATACTTGGTCTTGTTGACGAGGGAGGCACATACTTCGATGGACCCCCAAGTAATACAAATACCGAGGGTGGGCAGGTGGTGCCCCCACACGGATGGCCCGTCAGGCATGATCAATGATGACCAGACGCTCGTATCCATAGTTTCCTGTTTGGGTCACGGTATGTCGCGGAACCGGCTTTCGGTTGGTAGCCATCATGGCACGGCTCTGGTGCTGGTAACTGTCACGCTGTGTGTCCCGTAGTTGGAAGTCGAGCCAAGACCGAGAGCCGACCTAGTTGCATAATTGCAACCTAGTATTACGCCGGACAGACCGCTACGGCATTGGACTCCGTGCTCCGGACGTCGGCCGTGCGGAGACGGTCCGCTTTGAGGGATACAAAGCCTCGGACTGGGACTGGGAGCCTTGATGCCACCTCCCAGGTGGCCCGCAGCGAAGAGGACACAGAGAGGAAGGAAGACATTATACGTAAAGAGGCCAGCGAAGCGAGTGCTCGATGATAAGCACGGCAGATCGTACCTAGTATCTCCCTCTTTTCCAGGCAAATGCCAGTCGGGCGCCAGGGACAGCTTTGGCAATTATCAACTCAATAGGTAATCTCTTGGGAGGTCTCGATGATGCAAAGCCCGCACGGGGCAGCTTGCCCCGCATTTCACACACCACGCCCGCGGCGTTTGTTCGAGGGCCACGCCACTGGGTGACATGACCTCAACACGCAGCGGCTCCCATGTGTCGCCGCCCATCTAACGGCCAACGCCAACATCAATCTCCCTGCAGCCAATCGGCCAGGCTCACCGAACCGCATTCACCGACTTGGGTGGCAGGCGTCTACCGGCCCAAAACACCCGCGCTGGCCATCACAACAGCCGTGACCTGGAGCTTTCGAGCCGCCCGCTCGTTGCCGCGACCCCGCCGACGGCTGCAACCGTCCGAGCGCTGAATCGGTTCTCGTCCCGCCACTTGGACCACCGCAACTCCTACACCACAACCGCCCAACGCCCCGAATCACCAGCCCTTCGTTCATCAACCCGGCATCATGGATCTGGCCTACGATCAAATTCTCGAGAAGTCTGTCTCCAAGGAAAACGAGACCACTCCCCGGGCCTCGGGCGAGAAGAAGGCCGAGAATGAGGAGCCCACCCTGAGCGCAGAGGTCCAGGATGCCTACCGCGCGTTCTCATCGAGCCCCTGGGGCGCCCGGATCGGTGGCTTCATCGGCACCGTCGCGAAGCAGGTATAATACCCGTCATTCTGCCGCGTCCTCTTCCAACTGAACCTTGGTCTGCTTTCCCCGGTCTCAGGGGGTGGTCCGCGCTTTGCATTTTACTCACCGCCGGGCACCGGTTTGGCAGGGCGGGAACGTCTATCGTGAGGCCCAACACGTGGGCCAGGACGCCACCACGGGCTTCTCGAGCCTCCGCGACACCATCATCAGCCGAACCCGGGGGCTCTCCCTGGTCGGGGGCGCCGAAGCACCGGCTGCCGAGGGCTCTTCGTCTGCCGCCGCTGGCTCCAAGGGCACCGACACGACCACCGAAGCCGGCACAAGGGAGCTGACGACCGACGAAGCCCTCAAGGAGTCAGAGAATGTGCTGTCGAGGCTCAAAGTCGCCGCCGCCCAGCGGCTGAAGGACATACAAAAGGCCGAGGATGCCGCCGACGAGGCCCTCCTCAAGTTCGGTACCAACATCCGCGACTTCCTCCGCGAATCCATCAGCATCGCTGGCCCAAGCGGTGATGCGGCCAGCGGAAGCGCGCGAGGCGGGCCCTCGGCGGATGGCGTCCTGTTTGAGAGCAAGGACGCGCAGGGCAAGCGCGTGATCCACACGTCTCGCTTCGACGCCCAGCTGCATGTCATCCACACCAACCCTGAGAGCTTCTCCAAGGACCCGGCCAGCGAGGAATACGCCGCCTGGTCCGCCTCCTTCGACATCGACAAGAAGACGGCCGACATCACAACAGACCTGACCAAGTATCCAGAGCTGAGGACCACGATGGAGGGGTTGGTGCCCGACCAGATTCCCTACCCGGATTTCTGGAAGCGCTACTACTTCCTTAGGCATAGCATTGAGACGGCCGAGGCAAGGCGCAGGGACCTGCTAAAGGGTAGGTTGGCCGGCATATACCCATGAACCGCACAAGCGTTGAACTATCTTGCTACTGCACTTGAAGCTAACGGCCTGGGGTGTATCACAGCTGCATCTGCCGAGGAGGAGGTTGGCTGGGATGAGGACTCTGAGGATGATGACGATGAGGAGGAGGATTCTAGTGAAGACGACTCTGATGACGAGACCACCACTTCGGCCGGACCGTCCAAGCCAGCAACAGAGACCAAGGCAGTAGCCCAGGGGCCGGCAGTGCCCGCAGCGGCGACCCAGGAGCGGCCCGGATCGACCGACTCCTCGACGACCATCCAATCGCCGCCGCAGCCGACAAAGCCCGCCGTGCGATCTTCCCTCAAGGCCCCTGCCGAACACCGCAAGTCTAATGAGCTTGACGTCAAGTCGCAGGCTGACAGCGAGGCCAGCTATGATGTCGTGGGCGCGGCTTCGGGCGTACCTAGCCAGGCGCCCAACAGCCCCAAGGACAAGAAGGGTGACGATAGTGACGAGGAGGACTGGGAGTGAGCTGGACGTGGGAGCAGCCGGGTCTAATTTTCTGCCTTCGCTCTTGATGCTTCTCCCTCCCAGCCAGCATGGAGCATCAGCTTCTTGCTTCACCGTTGGCGAGCGGGTCTCGTTTGGTAGGATGGGCGTCGGTTTGGTCGAAGCTTTCGATTTGGGACATCAAGTTGCACAATGGCTTTTTTTTTCTTTACCCCTTTTCGGGGGGTGATATCTGGGTTTTCTTCTCGCCCCCCACGTCCGTCAACGCGCCCACTGCCTGCACGGATTGGGTATAATATGCCGGTGGTGCCGCTGTACACAATGTTTACCAATGCTGCCAAGGCGCCCTGTCGCAATCTAAGCTTCTTGAGTTCGGTTGGCCTGATTTTCCTTCTTCTTTCTTCCTTTTCTTTGCTTTTGTTTTCAGCGCTGGACTTATTTCTTCTTGCGCGTAACCTTGGTGAAGCCGTCCTCGTCGACCTCTGGCGGGGTCCTCTCGCGTTTCTCAGTAACGAGAGCAGGGGCTTCGTCCATGTTGTCGTCTTCGTCATCCTCGGCGTCGTCGTCGGTATCGTCCCAGTCGGTATCCTGGTCCTGGTCCTCGCCCTGCTTGAACATGCCCGACACGGGCTTGCCTTTACCGGCCTGCCACTTCTCGGTCAGGGCGTCGACGTCGGCCAGCCTGCCGCGGCAGCACTGGGTCCAGAGGCCGACGATGCGCTCGGCGACGTCGAAGGCCGTGTCGTCCTGGACGGCCGTCTCGAACTCCTCGAGCATGATGTCGAGCAGGCGCTCCTCGACGTCCTGCACCAGGTCCTCGGGGGCCGGGAAGGGCGACTTTGCTGTCTGTGTTGTTGATGTTGATGATGGTGATTCGTTGTGGAACTTGACGACGTCGGCGATGGCGGGGAACAGCTCGGCGACGGCGCCGGCGGCCCAGTCGCGCTTGTCGGCCGAGTCGCCGCCGCCCATGTTGTTCTGCACCGCGAAGGACATGTCGTCCCACAGGTGCAGCGAGAGGGCGACGCCGCGCTCGAACGCGTTCTGGCGCGTCTCTGTAGTGGGGTTAGGGGCGACTTTGGCGCAACGGACGAGGGAGGAGCGAGGGAGTAGTAGTAGTAGTAGTCCGTACCTGGGGGGGGAGACTGTGCACTCGAACTTGACGCCATCTTTGCGACCTGTGATCTACCCTGCAGCTGTCCTCGGTATGGGTTGCTGTAGAGGTAGGGGGTGGTGATTGGGGGCGGCGATGTCGGGCGTTTCGGTCGCATCAATCAGGTCTTGTGGAGGGGCATTTTGTGCATTGACGGCGCAATATTGGATGTTTTTTTCTCCCTCCGAATTTTCGCCCGAGTTTCACTGATAAGATAAGCGCAAAATCCCCCCGCGTCACCCAGGCGAGGCCCGCGTCCCTCGATGACAGGCCTAGGCACAGTTCGTAAGAGAGCTTGTCGTTAGGATAGTTTCACAGGGTTCAGCAAAGGAACATGCTGTGTAGTATGTACGTGTAGATAGTGCGGGCGGTCATTGCCCAGGGGCCTCTTATAAAAGGAGACAGTTCGGAGAGAGACGGCTTTGCAGGTGTAGAAACAAGGCAAACCCAAAAAAACAAAAAATATTGTATGCCTCCAGGCCGACCCGAGATTTTCTGTTCCGCGCAAGCCTTGCGGCGTGGCCAGTCAGTCATTCACATGTGTGCCGCCCTTTTGTTGTTTTCTTTTCTTTTGGTTTGTGTGATGGAAACGCCGACCAGTTGGTTTCCCCGTTCTAATGCCCAAAAAGAAGCCTAGGAAGGAGGAACTTGAAGCTTGGCAGTGAGTAGGAGAGAGATGGTGATCCAGAAAAAAACAAAAAAAAAAAAAAAAAAAAAAAGAAAGCACTAAGGAGAGGCCTAGGACGAGCCATTGGTGGTGACGGTCCCCTCGGTCTTGTCCAGGTAGGCGATCATGTCCTCGATGGTGCAGACGCGGATCCCCCACTTGCGCGCAAAGGCGACGCATGCCTCGCCGCGCAGCATTCCCGGCTCGGAGCGCAGGGCGCGCCCCGCGACCTCGCCGCCGTCGTCGACGAGCTCGCTGATGACTGCGGCGGGCCGCTTGCCCGCCATGCGGCAGAGGTCGATGGCGGCCTCGGTGTGGCCCCTGCGGGCGCGGACGCCGCCCTCGACGGCGCGGAGCGGGAAAACGTGGCCGGGCCGGCGGAAGCTGTGCGCCGTCGCGGCCGGGTCGGCCAGCAGGCGGCAGGCCAGGGCGCGGTCCTGGGCGCTGATGCCGGTGGTGACCGAGTCGTGGCGGGCGTCGACCGAGACGGTGTAGGCGGTCCCCCGCGGGTCCTCGGTGCGGTCGACCATCTGCGGTAGGGAGAGCTCGTCGGTCCGCGAGGGTAGGATTGGCGCGCACACGAGGCCAGAGGAGTGCCGGACCAGGAAGGCCATCTGCTCCGCCGTCACGTCCTCGGCGGCTATTATCAGGTCCGCCTCGTTCTCGCGCGACGGGTCGTCGAGCACCACGACGAACTCGCCGTTCCCTAGGCCGGGCACGTGCGTTAGTGAGTGGTTCCTTTTTTTTGGTGGGGGATTTTCATTTTTTTTTATGCTAGGGGTTATTTTCTGCTCACTGTAGGCCCCAATCACATCTGGGATCGAGTCGAATTCGGACCTTGAGATTGTTGTTGAAGGCATCTTTCTGAATGGTGGCTTGATTTGCTGCAGCTATTTGCTCCGAAATCTCCTGACTGCCCGGCGGCCCGCTGTTGGTGCCGGGTTGCGCGTGCTGTGACTCCCGAGTTATGTTGCAGGCGCCTCGGCTTAAAATCAGCACCGGCTTATGGCGAGCCCCTCGGCTCGGGATTTAGCCCGGTGGGTGTAAGAGCACGGCTCCAGCAAGATATGTCGCCCAGAGAGATGGTTCCTACTCCTTCGAGAGGGTTTTGACGTGATGAATCTAGAAAGGCGGGCTGTAGGGAGGCAATTGTATAATTTTCTCCCTTCTTGCTAGTGTAGTCCCAAGCAATCTGGCAGTCGGTGTGTCCGGTGCGATGACTGGCGTCCCAGGGTGGTTTTCGCGAGTAACTCGGAAGCAGACCGAGGCCGATGGGGCTGGGGCTGACTGGGATGGCGCCTCAATGGGATGTCGACAAACCGGGAATCAATCCTGCAAGCGAGTCGGTACCCGGAATAGGAGCACGAGGAATAAACACAAAGGCCGCCGCCAGTCTCTGCGTGATGGGAAAGCATCTGCCCCTTATTATCACCAGACAGGCTGTCCCTGGATTATGAAAGCGGGCATCCACTGGCTGACTGCCGCTGACAAACATGCCTTTGGAGCCGCGCAGATGCTTTCAGCACACAATTGGATCACTGGCCGCGGCTACCCCGCCAGCCTAGGCCCAACCCATCGACTCTTTTTTTTTTTTTTTTTTTTCTTCTCATGTGGGTCCCCAGACCCTAACTCTTAGTTGAGTAATCCCGAGATCTTGTGAAGAACGTTGGCCCTGATGCACGCACGGGCCGACCAGCGCCGACATCATGGGGCTCGGAGTGCGGCTGCCCGGACCCGTAGGTCGTATCGTCGTCTCCGTGTCGTGCGTGGATATAACAAAATGGGCGTTTCCGCGCCCTGAAACGCCACTGCCATCTCTCATTCTCTCACTTTCAACTCGGGCAACGCGTATTGAGCCTGTCTTCTGTGTTTGAAAGGCCGATTCGCACCCAGCGGGCCAAACGATAAAGTAAAAAAGGCACGCCAAAAAGTGTGCTGCGGTCCAGGAAAGTGGGCCTGAAAAAAATGACGTCCGCCCTCAGACCGACGTCAGGCTTCCGCCATGCCGCGCGGCTTCTCAGTTTGGCAGCTCCGCGCACTCGGCCAACCCCGGCCTGTAGCAGCCACCCATACTCGCCGAGCGGCCCTGTCTCATCATCACCACTACCACTAACACGGCCATGCTCACACTCGTACTCAACCGAGGCCGGCTCAAGCAGCAGCAGCAGCCGTCTCGGCGGCAACAACAACAACAGCAGCAGCAACCCCCAAAACTTCAGCACCGTCAACCAGACCGAGATATCGCACTTTGACGCACTGGCCTCGACCTGGTGGGACAAGCAAGGGCCCTCGCGGCTGCTGCACCTGATGAACCCGCTGCGCCACGATTTCATCCGCGACTGCCACGCCTCGGAGCCGCCCCCGCCGCCGTCTGCTGCTTCCCCCCGCCATGGGGGGAGGACCGCCGGCCTGAGGTACCTCGACGTCGGCTGCGGCGGCGGCATCTTCGCCGAGTCGGCCGCCCGCCTGCCGTCCGTCGCCTCCGTCACCGCCCTCGACGCCTCGGCCGAGGTCATCGCCGTCGCCCGCGAGCACCTGGGCCGCGAGACCCCGGCCGTCCAGCGCAAGCTCACGTACCTGCACTCATCCATCGAGGCGCTGGCCGCCGACATTGTCGGTGGGAGCAGCAGCAGCAGCAGCAGCAGTAGTGGCCAGTCGGCATCAGCAGCAGACGACGGCAGGTTCGACGTGGTGACGACCTTCGAGGTGGTCGAGCACGTCGAGAACCCCTCGGCCTTCCTCGAGCGCTGCGGCGCCCTGGTCCGCCCGGGCGGCTGGCTCGTCCTCAGCACCATGGCCCGCACATGGGTCTCGTGGGCTGTTACTGTTGTCGCTGCCGAGCGGATATTCGGCATTGTGCCCCCGGGAACCCACGACTGGAACAAGTACGTCGACGCCCACGAGGTGCAGCGCTGGTTCGACTCGCGCCCCACAGCCGAGGGCTGGGCCGGCCCGGGAAGCTTCTCGTGCTGCCAGGGCGTCGTGTACGTCCCGGGTCTGGGCTGGAAGGTCGTCCCGGGCTCCGAGAAGGCCGGGAACTACTTCTTTGGTATCAGGAAGAGTCCTGATGCCAGGTGAAATATTTTGCACTGCCTGTATTACCAACCCGTCTGTATGATACGCCCAATAGACGGCGTTGCTTGACTTAAACCAAGATACCAATCTACAGGCTACCTCAATGGAAGTTTTCCCTACATACCTAATACGTCTCGGCTTTTGCAAATGGGGGTTACTGGAGAATAGCCGTAATTCGTTTGTAGTTAACTGCAGGAGCTTTGCATTCGCGCAAGAGGTTGCAGCCAACTGAGGCACCTAACTAACCTACATCGAAAGAAGGACAGAAGAAGAAATTAAGAAAGGAAAAAAGAAAAAGGAACAAAAAAAAGGAAGGGAACAAAAAGGAAGAGCAACGTGACATAAGACCGTTCAGCATCATTATCAGAACCCAGTCCTCCACCTACCCATCGAAACCTCGATGTCCCGGGTATCCAGAGCGCCGCACCGTACTCCATGTGCCCAGAAAAGAACGCCCTGTAAATTACACGCGAGTGTCTGTCCTGTTTCCCATCATAAAGCTGTCGTCGGTATCCTGTCGTTACATGATTTATCATCACATCGTTGCGCACCAAGCGTTGTAAAGGCAGTAAAATGTAAAGAATCGACAAAGAAGAAGGATAGAGGTTTCTCGTCGTTTTCGCGGGCTCTAGTGACTCTACCATGGTCAAGTCCTTGCGTAGCCCAAGTGATATCCGTCGGTCACCGGCGAGAAGAAAGCTGGCAGTTCGTTGGCGAGGTCGTAATAGCGCTTCTCGGGCCGCACGCGCTCCCCCCTGGCGGCGCAGAGGGCCAGGACGCTCAGGTACTCCTCTGCGACCTGTCTCATCTTCGGGCTCGGTGATGTGTAATGGAGCGATGCTGAAGCCCTCAACTCCTTCGCCCAGTTGTCGAGGAACTTGGTTGACAGCAGCCTAAAGGCCTCGTCATGGAGACGTTGCGTTGCGCATGGCGGCTTGGGCATGAGCTTCTCGAGCGCCCGTAGATCTAAATGTCGCGGGGAAAATTGCGCTCCGGGGTCAGACAAGAGCCTTTGGCCGTGTGATTCAAATGTTCCCTCCCATCTGTGTTGTCTGGGGAGATGTTGCGAGGCTGGGGGGTTACGGGTAGGTGAATTGAAGAGGTGGCCAAATTGAAAGTGATGCCAAAGGGTTCCAAACACGAGGATGGGAGTAAGGTATCTTAACGAGATGGCTTCAGTGGAACCTCTCGGCGAAACCAAAGACAGCGCCGAAAGGAAGTGTGCGTCGGTGGACCAAAACACAGCGTGCGCGAGTCGCAAGCTAGGGAGGGGAGTTTTCCAAAGATGAAGAGCCAAATCCGAGAGGAGCAAAAAGCACACCAATGCCAACAAGGGTTGGAGGAGGGGATATGGTGAGAATAACCTACGTTCTCGGGCTGTACCCCACGAGTCCAGATCACAGGCCGAGATCCAAATCGCCGCGCCCAGGGGCACTCCCGGCGCGACTTCAGGCTGCAGGCTGTCCAGGCGGGCGTGAGATTCGAGACTGTAGGAACCGCGACTGTCTTGCTCGTCGCCGCTCTGGCTGATCGACACCAGGTACATCAGCTCTTCTGAGAAAGATTCGCGATATGTCGTGGGAATGAGGGTGCTGGTGTCTGCCCGGGCCGCTACAAGCCGCATCGACAGCTCTAGGAACCCTTCGTCCGCACTCCATTGCGTGGCGAAGGCTATGAGTGAAGAAGGGATGGTGCTGGCGCGGCGGACGCCGTGCCGCTCAGTGAACCTGCAACATTCGGTCAATCTCTGGATAACATGTCGCTGCTGGGCAATTATGCCCTCCTGCGGGCGGGCCGATATGGCATAATCGAGTGCTGTCAGCCCTCGAGAGTCAGGGGCTGCCGCGTCGACCAGCTTGACGAGTCGATGAGTAAACTCGTATAGACGACCAAACGCTTCCGTTTCTGCCGCCGGGCGGCTGAGGAGGTACGACAGCATGGGCATGTCGCCCAGGGGCGAGTCGGGGTGCGCGCCAGCTTCCAGAAGCGCGCGGAGGCACTCGATGGCCCGCTGCCAGCCCTCCGGTTGCACGCTGCTGTACCCAGTTTTAGAGCCGACCAGGCGATCGACTATAGTCGCCGTGACGACGCCCAGCGGGGAGCTATCGTCGGCCCCTGCGGGGAGGCCGAGACTGACGTTGGGAGTGGCGGGTCCCAGAGAGCCATGCAAACCCAATGGCTGAAGTTGAGCAAACGCGACGTCGAATGGCGATTCACCCGAGGTGTTACGGATGTTGACGTCGGTCTTGCCCAGAAGCTCCTGGGCCATAGCAAGCAGCTTTTCTTCGCGCCACCAGCCGGTTTCCCTAAAGAGACAATGTATGGGGGTGTTGCCATTGAGGTCTTGCATGTTAGGGCTGCCCGATGCAAGCAGGAGCTGGGGCAACACGGCCGAGGACCGGTGGTTGACGGCAACGTGTAGGGGTGTGGATCCATGGGCGGTGAGGGGGGTGTATGCAGAAGCCTGTGGGCAGCTGCCCAGTATCTGGCAGAGCATGGCTTCGTCGTCATGCCGTATAGCATCCAATAAAGCCATATTTGCGTCACTGTAGTTGATATGGGGTGAAGGGAACGCGGCGCTTCGAGGCGAGTAGCCACTCTGTGAGCTCCCAAGGTAGTACAGACTAGACTCGCTCCCGTATGTCGTGTAGTTGCTGCAAGAATCGTCGTTGAGGTCGCTTAGTGCAGAGCGGTATGAATGCTCAAACTTGATAGGGGGGCTGGGAGCATTTTGGGTCAGCTATAGTCACAACGGCAACTATGAATACACGGGCTCTTGCTTGTCTCTCAACTCACCTCGGAAGCTCAGAGGTGTCGGGGGCAAGGTAATTAGGACATTGGTTGTACGGGTTCATCGCGGGGATGGTTGAAAGAGACGGCATGGACGTGTTCCGAGGCACGTTCGTCTGTGAGATGGATCTCGACATCCCCAGGGGCCGAGGAGAAGGCGATGTCTTCTCCAGCCGCGGTCGCGCCAAATATGTGGCCACAGAGTGACGGCGCCTGGCGTTGTATTTCTGCAGGCCCCATTTACCGAACCGGGTTCGATAGGCTCGAATTCTGCGATGAGGTCAGTGTCTACAGGGGCTTGTGTGAAGCTATGATTTACAATGGGAGATATACTTGGGGGAGAGAGAAGAATAGAGGAGAGCGAATGACGGGAAGAAGGCAAGAAGGAATCGTTAAACTCACGATGCCTCGAAGTTGAACCTCTCCCGCATTATCGTCTGGACTTCATGCAGGGGCCGGTTCTCCGCCTTGTATAGGGCGACAATAGCAGCCTTATGCTTGTCCCACGTCTTGGTCATGGTCACGTCTCGGGAACTGGAGCCGTATTGGGCTAAGGCAAGGCAGGTGGAAACGGGTTACGGGCCGAGCCATAGGAGACGGAAGGGCCGAGACTCAACGATATATAAGGAGAGAAAGACGAGGAAAAGAGGGAAGGCTTTCGTGGGGAAGGTGATAGCTCGCCCGATCTGGCAGCAGTCTCCAGGGATCTAAAGGAGAGTGCCGGCAAGGAGGGGCGGTGATATGAGGAGAAGAAATCAGGTTCTTTATAATTTCATCCCTGGGCCCGGCTTGGACTCGGTGGAACTAGACCCGCGAGGTTAGGCGAACTATGCCTCCAGGGACACTTTTTCCCGCCCTTACTGCAGACTCAATGGTGGTAAGGCTACCAATGGGAGTGGGGGTATGCATTTCTCGGGAACCCATTGGGGATTTGTTTCACGCTAAGCACAGGAGGGGATCCGCGCAGGCGACAAGGCTCCAGACTCCATGAACGACGGCTCTTCCGAAGCCGGCCACTGGGGCGGCGGATGAATGAGGGCTCATGACCGGTGTCGACGGCGGCAGAGTCGATAGTCCAGATTTCAGACTGCAATCGGTAGGAGAAGACGTCGCTTGACGCTGCAGCCCGAACGTGTCTCTCTTGTTGCCCCGGGCATCAAACACCACACCTACTGGCGCACGGGAGAAGGACGAGAGAGGATTTGGGAGGGCACGAGGGGAGAGTCGGCAAGGCAGCCTGCCTGGGGAGCTGGGCTATCTAAGAACTCGGGCGAAGTACGGCGAATGCATGATCCCTGCACCCACATACAAGCCCTTGACCAATGTAGAGCGGCAGCGTGTCGAAGGGAAGCAGGGGACGTCGAAAGAGGCAACGCGGCCGGGTGCGGGCCTGGACTGCTGGACTCACTCGGAGGGGTGGTGCGTCCGCTGGCTGGTTCGCATTCCGTGCAACGCAAGTGGCAAGGCTGAGGTCTGGGCAGGTCAGCGACAGGTATCTCTCATGTACCCCGGACGCGCCCCGCCAACGAAAAGAGACCAGTCAGGCACACCGATTGGTCCTGCGAACTCGTCTGAGCTTGGCCAACGAGTGTGACCCAGCACTGCTGCGGCGTGCTCCCTTCAAGCCAACCCATCATCGATTCACACCGGTATACTCGAGGAGCTTTCGACGGAGAAGATCCCGAAGCCCCTTCCATCCCACCCATCGGCCGCATTTCAATCCTTGGGTGGGCGGGCTTGATGGTGGCCCTTCCTGCGGCCCTCCATAAATCGACAGTCTGAACCGCCAGGCCTTGCAAGGCAGCGAAGCAGGTCGCACCTTGGCCTGTTCGTTGCCTTAGGGTCGGGCTTGATTCCCCGGGTGGATCGCACTATACTATCCGTCCTCTCCACAACCTGCGTCTCGGCAGCTTGGCCTTGAGCAAAAAACCTAAGAAGCAAAGAAAGAAGAAATAGCATTAGTTCTGATACTGTTAATTCCATATACCGTACTTACCCATTCTATTTTAAAAGCCGCTGGCACAAAATTTTTTTTCCGCCAACCGAAAGGGGCGGCAGCCCTCCGTAGCGCACTCCCTGTCTGAATGTGCTGCTGTTCTCGAAGCCCAGAAGTGAAGTTCACCCACACCCGTCGGCGGTGCCGAAGTCGGTGACGGGATTCCGTCAACAAAATAACTCGACCTCATGAAAATGGGTAACATTGATTGGGGATGGACCGTGGTAAGAATAATCGATTTAGGCCCTGGGCGTAATCTTGGTGTGGCCGGCTAGCTGGCCGCATCTCGTCCCCGAGGTGTCCGATCCGCTTGCTCGCCATGCTTCTAGGACGCAGATATCGGCCACGTCCGAGGGCCAACCTCGCCCCATCAGTGCCCGGAACTTCTCCTGGCAGTGACGATACAAGCTTGACATCGGTCTTTGCGTAGAATGGGACCTCGCCGACGCCCGAGGCGTATCTCGGTCAACTTATATAGCCACTGTCTGGTGGCATAGCCAAGTGTTAGTACCCGATGAGGCCCAACGAGACGGTGCCTGATCCAGTCCCGCATGTATCCAGACGTGGAAGGGTGTGTAGGTGTGTAGGTGTATGTAGGTCTTGTGGCTGGGTGGGTGGGTGGGTGGGTGAGTGGGCAAGTGGCTCAAAGCAACGGCAACCTGCAGACGGCAGCACTTTTCACTCTGATGGTTTAAGATTTGGTATACGCAACTAATAATGATGACGGTGTCATGACCAAACAGACTAGGACTAAGAAAAAAGGAAACTGAGAAGCCAATCGAATTATAGGGGTAGGGAGAAAAAGATATGACCTCGGGCGAAGAGCCTGCATAGAACGGGCCTGTGGGCTAGGTCTCGTCACAGTTACTGGCCCGTCGTCTGTACTCATAAATATCTGCACGAACGACGCATCATGTGCCGGCCCGCCTCACTTCAGTAACAATCTGCTAAATCGCTTGTCGTAGTGCGTGCTCTGAAGCCTTCTTTTCTTAGTAGCCACTGATAATGTTTCCAGGCCGCAAGCCTCGTTATTGATGGTTGCTGGTTGTTGATAGGGCTCTTGACGATCAAGCCTCGGCCGGCTTAGCCTGATCTGTGACTACTGTCTTCTGGGCGCCTGCAGTAGCACTAGCCGGTGTGGTGGGAGACACAGTAGTTGCAGGGGACGTCAGGGTCGACGTGTCCTTAGCCGAGCTTGGCGAGATGGTTGACGGGCTCGTCACTGTTTCGGTCCCGGTCACCCCGGCTTCCTGCGCCTTCTGATCGGTGGCCAGCGGGGCGAGCTGCGGTGTGGCCCCTGAAGTACCGTCAGTTTGCGAGGTAGACGTAACGGCGGCGCCAGCGGCAGCGGCAGCGCCCACGTCGGTATTGATGCGTTTTGCTCCCGTAGCCCCAGCTACGTTCTTGATCACCTCAAACCATTTCTCGGCATCGGCAGCTGTGTGGGCCTTGAAAGAAAGCTCGGCGTTCCCGACAAGCTTGCTGCTGAATCCCTTGGCTTGGTCTTTGCCCTTGATGTTGAACTTGTCCCCATTAGGAGTTCCAATGACTGCATCGGGCAGGTATATGCTCAACTCGGGCACAGGATCCTTGCGCAGGAAGTCTGACTCCTTGAACTCGTGCAGGAACTTGGAGGGGGTCACAACATAGTAGCCCGTCTGGTGGCCCCATGAAAGCTTGTTGCGCGACTTCCGCTCCAGCGACCCTTCGATTAGGGGCTGGGTGCTGCGATGGCTCTGGTTGGCGAATGTGATGCTATCGACGGAGCGTGGGTCGTCATTGGGATTGACCAGACGGTCCTGGTTGCGGGCCACGAAGCCTTTCCATTCAAAGTCGGGCGGAATGCGTTGGGCAGCGCCGAGCATGTCGGCATACAGGGCCCGCATCTTCTCGGCCTGGCCGCCGGCGAACTGGTTGAAGACCTCCATAGCCTGTTGCATGACCTCGACAACGTGGGTCTCGAAGGCCAGGAAGTTGTTCTGGACTGCAATGAGGTCGTTTCGGTGGTTGTTCTCCTCCATGACCTGCCTGTTAAGCCGGTGCATGACGCCGCGGTGGATGACGTACGGGTCGTGCGCAGGGTCCATCTTGCCGCCTGAGGACTCGAACCCAGCCGTCTGCTGGCCTAGCAGCTCGATGTGCTTCTGCGTGATGTTGCGCGCCTTCTCGACCTCCTTGGCGCTCTTCTGGGCGCCGTGAGACAGCTCCTTGGACTTGTGTTTGATCTCCTTGTGCAGCCTCTCGAGGATGGGTAGCACTGTCCCCTTAATAGAGTGCTCCGTCTCGATGTTGCTGTTGACCATGGCCTCCGTATTGACCCTCATGTTCTCGAAGAAGCCGGCCACGCCGCCGAGGCTCTGGTCAAATTGGTGGCCCTCTTTCAGGGGCTTGTGGATTGTCTGTGCACAACGCACCGAACCATCGTCAGCAGAGCTATCTTGACCAGTTAAAGCCGAGAGAGGTCGACCAACCTTGAGAATCTTCTCGTATTCCTTGGCCTGCGCCTTGTGGACCTTCTCTACCGCCGTCATGAACTCCTCCAGGTACCCGACAGCATGCTTCCACGATTGCAGCCTTTCGGCCAGGAGAGTGGCGGTCTAGGAGTCACAGCGGGATCAGCTGGAGGGGTTCTTATCGCGAGATAGATGACGAGGCAAATCCGAAGGGCGGGAACTCACGCCGGTGGGATCAGTCTCCGGGACAGCGTCCTCGTTGGCGTCGCTGAGTTGCGTCGGCTGTCGCGACACGGGAGTCGTGGGTGATGCCATCGCGAATAGCGAGTGTGTAGTTCAAAGAGGCTGTTTTGCTTTGGTCTGCACTCCTCAGGTCTGGATCTTGTCCGATTGATGAACAGCACAATTAAACAAACAAGCGACGTGTTTTCTGGTTCAGGTCGAGAGGGACCGCAGCTCGTATAGGATGAGCAGGGAAGAAGGCTGGAACTGGCGACGACTTGGCCGGCGTATTATTCATGCTAAAACCGTCGATCAATAATGTGGATGGCGCATAGGCGAGTCCAGACGGAAACAATATGAGACAGTGTCGTGGCCACAGCCGGACAGCCCCCTACGTCACAGATTTTGCCGGCTCGCGCCGAGACAAAGCAGAGTGAGGAAACAAGCAAATCGCGAGAAGAGAGGATGGGAGCAGGAGAAAAAAAAAAAAAAAAAAAGAGAAGACGCGGGAAGCGGTGGAGAGGTCGAAAGAATCCCTGCTGTGATCATGTGGGAGTGGGTGTGGTGGGTGCTGTTGCGAGGGGCGGCAAAGTGGGCTGTTTTGATCGCCAATTGTTTGTGAATTCAAGGAAGCTGCAAGCTCCGAGGACTCGAGATCGGCGCAACCTCGCCTAACCCGACCTGGTGCTGGCATTGCAGTAGGGCGCCTCTGCTGAAGTCATGATGCAAAGAATTTCTTGTCACGCACACGCAGCCACGCTAAACCGCCAGAGGAAGACAGCGGCGCCAATGCGCTGCTGCCTCTTTGAGAAAACCGCTGGCGGCTTGCTGCATGACGTCAACCCCGCTGTCCGAGGCCCCGCGCACGATGTGTGTGGTTGGTCAAAAGGCTCAGGCCAGGCTGGGACCGAATGCCCGGCCCCGCCCCCTGACTGGACCCCTTCCATCGGGTCGGGCTGCCCCTCCTCCCTCCTCGTGCGACAGCATCCGTGCACCAGCTCAACTCAATGGAGCTGTGCCCCTCCAAGCCTCGTGATTTGACTCACTGGAGAGAAACCGAGGATACCAACGCCTGACACCAAATTCTCTTGGTCGCAGGGCGCGTGGTAACGCCCATCTGTCACGGCAAACTGTAGGAGAGAGGGAGCAAGCATCATATACCACGAGCAAAGTGCACTAGAGGGGTACATCCAAGCGCGCAGTAGCCATGGCTGGCAAGGGCGAGCCCATCCTCCCGCTGCCGCGCAAGGAGAACATCCTGATCACCAGCGCGTTGCCCTATGTCAACAATGTGCCTCACCTGGGAAACATCATTGGCAGTGTGCTCGTATGTCGCCTTGCTCACTCACCCATCACATTCCGGCCTCCTGCCCATGACCTGCCTTGCTTACGAGAATATGTCTCTTGATAGTCTGCCGACGTGTTTGCGCGCTTCTGCCGTGCACGAGGCCTTCAGACTCTCTATGTCTGCGGCTCCGACGAGTACGGCACCGCAACCGAGACGAAGGCGCTCGAGGAGGGAGTAGACCCGGCCACTCTTTGCGCCAAGTACCACGCCATCCACAAGGACATCTACGACTGGTTCAGGATCGAGTTCGACGTCTTCGGACGGACCCCCACCGACGAGCACACCCAGATCGTCCAGGACATTTTCACCAAGCTGTGGAACAATGGCTTCATCGAGCAGCAGGAGACCACCCAGGCCTTCTGCGCCGTACCCTCCCACAACACCTTCCTTGCCGACCGCTTTGTCGAGGGCGAGTGCAGTATCTGTCACTACACGGGTGCTCGCGGCGACCAGGTATTTCCATTTCGTCTTATCAACCGGTTGGCAATAGCGTCATTGAACATGCCCAGTTTCTAATCGCGTTCGCCTCCATCAGTGCGACAGCTGTGGAAACCTCCTCGACCCCATGGAGCCGGACAAGGACGGCGCAAACCCCGACGACGCGAAAGCCACAGGCTGGCTTCTGAACCCCCGATGCAAGGTGGACGGTTCGACGCCGGAAAAGCGCAGAACGAGGCATCTTTTTATTCGCCTTGACGCGCTTCAGAGCGAGATTCTGCCGTGGCTCGCCAAGGTCGAGGGAGGATGGAGCTCCAACTGCGTCGCCATCACCAGATCATGGATCGACAAGGGACTCAAGCCTCGCGGAATCAGCCGTGACCTGCGGTGGGGTGTGCCAAGTATGTCCTTCCTCGGGCCCTACAATGTTGATCGAAATGCTGGATGTCCAGTAGATTGGCTCGCTGACCGACAAACGCATTACTGTAGTCCCCAAAGGCCTTGATGGCTTGTCCGACGAGGAGTATGCTAGGAAAGTGTTTTACGTGTGGTTCGACGCCTGCAGTGAGTCCCCAAATCTCTTTGGAGGTCTCCCGCCTCAAAGTCACCCGCTGACACAGGATTATCTACCTAGTTGGCTACCCTTCCATCACCAAAACATACACCGATGCCGGCAACCTCGCCGGAAAGAACTGGGAGAAGTGGTGGAAGAACCCTGACGAAGTGACGCTGTACCAGTTCATGGGGAAGGACAACGTTCCGTTAGTACTTGCACTCCCGAGTCACAGCTCTCACCCACAAATCTCTACCGGGCTTTTTCTCACTGTTTCATAAGATTCCACACCATCATATTCCCAGCCTCCCAGCTTGGCACCAAGGACAACTGGACCAAAGTCAGCCACCTATCCACCTCGGAATATCTCAACTATGAGGGTGGCAAGTTCAGCAAGTCCAAGGGGGTTGGCGTGTTTGGAAACACCGCGCGGGACACTGGTATCGATCCCGATGTTTGGCGGTATTATCTGCTGTCGCGGCGCCCTGAGAGCAGTGATGCCGAGTTCAAGTGGGAGTATGTTGGCACTCGAAGTGGATATACCCCGAGGCTCTTGCAGTCTGCTAATTACGTACGCGTCTCCTAGGGAATTTATTGACGGCAACAACAACGACCTCCTCAAGAACCTGGGCAACTTGGTTCAGAGAGTTGTCAAGTTCTGTCATGCAAAGATGGGCGCTGTGGTTCCGCCGCGCTCCAAGTCCACGGTGGAGACGTTTGAGCAGCACAAGGCGGAGGTGAACAAGCTGCTCCAGGAATATGTCGCCAATCTCAAGGGGACCAAGCTGAGAGCAGGTCTTGCCACGGCCCTTAGGTGCGCATGAACTGAAACCTCCATTTCAAGGACAACATTGCTGATTTAAAAACGCCAACAGTGTGTCGGCCCTTGGCAACAAACTGCTACAAGACCACAAGCTTGGCAACCAGCTCCTGGACGAGAACCTGGACCTCGCCAATGGCCTCATCGCTCTTGCTCTCGAGCATCTTCATCTCCTTGCGAGCCTGATCTCGCCTTACCTTCCTGGAACCGCCCGGTCAATCCTGAGGCAGATCGGGGCGGAACCTGCGGGCGAGAAGGGTCTGGATTCGGCGTTTGTCATCCCTGACGTCTGGGAAGCCGACATGCTCGAGGCGGGCAAGCCCATCGGAGAGCCTGAGCGGCCCTTTGCTGTGATTCCCGCATCAAAGGTGGATGAATGGCGCGAGGCCTTTGGAGGAGAGGAGATGCGAAAGCAGAAGGCGATCGAGGCGGAGAAGGCGGCCGCCAAAAAGGCCGCCAAGGAGAAGGAGAAGGAGAAGAAGCGCCTCAAGAAGGAGGCGCAGAAGGCTGCCGCCGCCACAGCCTCCGGCCCTGGGCCCACCCCTACTGCTCTCCCGCTCAGACCGGCGAGTGCAGTCAATTCGGCAGCCGGAGCGCCCGCTCCGGGCACGCCAGCTGCGGAGGGGTCGTCAACTCAACTTGAGAAGGCAGTGGAGAAGCCCTAGGCCTACTGTGTGCTGGGCGGCGCTGCGGTTCCGTGAGACAAGAGCAAGTTCACATTGTGCTGTAGAGTAGGGTGTCGGATGCTTTCAAAATCTCATGTCAAAATTTTCAACACACAACGTATTGCTTTAGGGCTGATGGCCTAGCTAGGTTAGCAGAGGAGTGTGGTTTACAATAGATCTGAAGAAAAACACAAAGACAATGCGAATCGAGGCATACAACTACATATTTTTTCTCCATGTATGTCTTTACCCCTGTGGTCATCGGAAGACACGTTGGCATCTATGCCCGACAGTCCGCAAAGATTTCATTCGAGAACACCAAATCGAGACAAAGATCGTGGGGCCCGCTTATGGAAAAGTAACTTAAATTGCGCCAACGCGAGAACCAAATTCTCGCCCTCCTAAAAAAAAAACAAGCACGTAGCAGGTGCGGCGATGCGATGCGATGACGTCGGTGCTGTGAACCAAGCGCTCGTCCATGAATGCTAGTGAAAAAAAGTCGACCCTATACAAAATAAGCCCTAGATGCAGGGAATGTGTCCCGCCTATTCTATAATGTTGTAAGTTTCCCAACCGATGCTCCGCAAATCTCAAAACAAGAACCACCCAATGGGATATATAACCGTTGTTTCCAGAATGATAGATCAGATAGGACAGTTTAAAAAATGTCGACAAGCGCTCGAATCGTACACACATATGGGGAGTAGGAGATGGCTGGTGATTTCAGATGACCCGCTCGCGGGCCTGGATAAGATGCAGTCTCCGCCGCTCGTCGGTGTCGCCGGCGCTCCCAATCCCGTGCGAGCCGAACGTGAAGAAGGCGCCGAGGGACGACTGGCGCCTCGACCGCGTGAGCACCGGGCTGGCCGCGCGCGGGCTGGCAGCTGGCGTTGCCGTGCTGGGCGAGGACGCCCCGCTGGTGGCGTGGCCGGTGGTGCGCGAGCGGTGGTGGTGGGGGCGGTGGCTCTCCTCGGGGATCAGCTCCAGCGGGCTGGCGGCCAGGCAGGCGGCCCCGACGGCCGGGGTCGCGGGCTCGCTGGCGCTGGTGCCGCCGCCGCAGCTGCAGGCCGTGGCGTAGTTGGGCAGGGCGGGCGCGCCGTCACAGGCGAGGGGCGCGACCTTTGACGACTTGATGGCGGTCGCGTAGCTGGGCACCTTGCTGAGCTCCTCCAGCTCCGGGAAGTCGACGGGCTCCTCAGGCGAGTGACGGCCTGAGTGGTATTCGCCGCTGTTGTGCCTCGACAGTGGTGCCGACTGCGGGGGCGACCAGTGCATGGTCTCGGGAGAGCTGCCGCTCCCGCCGCGGGCGGCGGCGGCGGCGGCGGCGGCGGCGGCGGCGTTGGCGGACCCCCCAGTGCTCGAAGCCGTCGATACGAAGGACGCGTCCCTGTGCAGGGGCCCACCGATATTGTTGGTGGACATGTCCTGCAGCCGCGAGGATAGGGCGGCCGGCGTGATGGTGGTGGCTTCGTTGATCATGCCCGCCAAGTTCTCGTGGGATCCAGCGCGGGAGAGGGCAAAGTAGGGGCTGTTCATGCCGGAATAGGCCCCTGGGGTCTGCATGCCGCCGGGAGTCCGGTAGCCGCTCATGTCGATATTCTCGTACAGCTGATCCAAGACGTGTTCGCCATAGCCCGGAGGAGCGCCGTGGCTTGCGTTCTCTTGACTTGGGTTGGGCTGCGCAGCTGAGGGCTGGGAGAGGTTTCCGTCCTCGTCGAGGGGAATGTTGGGTGAGATGAAGATGGTGACGGGCAGGGTGGCGCGGAGCTCCGACACATGGCCGTCAGGGTTCTTCAGAGCAACAACCATCTTGAGCTTGTGGCGGACCTTGATGCCGTGGGCGTTGACGTCCTGGATGCACTTTCCCAGCTTGCGGGGCAGGTCCAGCTGCGCGTTCATAACCCAGCCCTCCTGGCCCGTGTCCTCGATAACGTCCTCCCAGTGCTCCTCGCGGGTGATGGCCAGGACCCACGACGTGACCTCGCGCTCTTTTTTGTGCTCCCGCATCGGCGCGCCGGTCTGAGATTGCGCCATGATCTCGCACACCTCTACCAGGCGGATAGTGACGTCACCCAGCTCTAGCCCCTTAAGCAGCGGGGTGAACCTCGTCTCAAGCGGAATGGCACTGCCGAACACAACGGCCTTGCGCGGGACCACGATAGAGTATTCGACCTTGTTGGGCCAGATGTTCTCGACGCTCATGGCGTGCAGGAACTCGAGCGCCGAGGCCTCGAGGGTCCGGATCACGCGCACGTGCTTGTACGCATGGTGGTCGTAGGCGAACTTGCCGCGCGCGATGGTGGCCTTGAGCCGGTACGTGATGCTGGCCTCGCGCAGGCCCTCGACGCTCTCGCACGTCTCACCAGGGAGCAGGATCTCGAAGGGGAACTCATAGTTACCCTTCTCGAGCGTCATGCTCTTTCCAGGCGTCCCGATGAAGCTCGGCCATCGGTGAGTCAGGATGTCGGTCGTCTTTTCGAACCTTTGGCTCGATATTCCCGTTGGTGTCGTCTTCAGGTCCGTCCAGGAGAGACGCAGGGTCCCGTTTAACCTCAGGTGGATGTCTTCGATCCTAGTCGGCCCAGGGACGCACACTGCAACGACGCCCTTCAACAGCTGGCCTGAAGCCTCGTGGTCGTTCCCCCTGAAAACGATGAAGTCGTTCTCTAACCGGATGTCGAACAGGGTGAAGGCGTGTCGGCCCGTGACCGAGGTGAAAGGTAAAAAGGAAGGCATCGTCGTCGTCAGCCGGCCACCGGAAGCGAGCCGGTGACGCTTCAGGTAGTCAAGCTCAGCAGGAGGGCGTTGGGTTTGTCACCAACACCACAAACAGTATGGGTTTTGGGATGCACTTGGCACCCCGGTGGACTCGAAGCACCAAGTATCTGGAGGAATTTTTTTGTTTTTGTTGACAAGTCCAAGGGGTCACGTCTGCGCCACAAGGCAGAGAGAGTCGTAGACGTTGGCGATTCTCAGGTGAGCTGAAGGGTTGTCTGGCTGATAGCTAAACAGCCGCGCCGGAATGCCCCGAAGCCGGGTTTTTTCTTTATTGGGGCCTACGAAAAATGTTCGTGATATATCGGTGACGTAGCGGTAGAGCCTCTGGAGTCAGGGAGGTCCTTCGGGTGGGTGGGTAGTTTGTGGGTATCGAGGGGCGATCGACCTGGATCACACGCCTCCAAGGCGCGAAGTAGTGAATAGCAAAGAAGGGCAACGAGAACTATCACCAAGGAGGGTTCGGGAGGAAGGAAGTGAAGGAGGAAGAGGGGGAGAAAGAGAAAATAACAAACCCAAGCCGGCAAAGAAAAATATCTCACATGGGAAAGCAAAAGGAAACTCAGCAGGCACGCACGGGAACAGCTAGAATCGTTATCTTGTCTGAGCGGGAAAAAGTGGTCTGCCCCTGTCCCTGGCGCGCGACATGGACACAAAAAAAAAAAAAAAAAAAGGAAGCATGCCAGCTGGTACGTCTGGACCAGCAGACCAGGCTGGCTCAAAGCGATGGCGGGATGATGGGGCCCGGCAGGGCGGGTTCGCAGGTACAAGGGCGCAAGTACCTGCTTGGTCTGGCCGGTCAGAAGTGGATGAGGATGATGGGTGTGTGTGGGTGTGTGGGTGGCATCGATCCAAGGGTGTCATGTCATGGCGACCTTCACCCATTTCTGGCCGAAGTGACCCAAACAGGGCATGCGCTTGGAGCACGCACACGCTTCTTCTCGGTGGGCACCGCCGACCGCAGTGCTAAGCCGACCCCCATCTGTGAGATATGCGTGAATCGTGCCATTACACACCCACTCCTCTCACTCCAGCCCCTTGTGAGGACATTCGCACGACGGTGCGAGGAGATTAGTCGGGAGCGCTTATCGCTGCCGGCTAGATTGGCGCAGCCGGTCCTTGTGATGCTGACTAGAAGAGAAGCGAGAGCCCAGAGGCGACAGGAGAAAAAGCGGAACAAGGCGGAAAATGATGCTGAGCAAACAAGCACAAAGTCAAGATACATGGTGAGCGACGGGCCCTGTGCGTGGCGCTCGGGATTGAAACGGACTTGGTGGGTTTCCTGGTGCAGGGGGCGTGCCGTTCCAATCGCAACCCACTCAGCCTCTGTCATGGAGCCTGCTTCCGATGGAGGGGCAATCTTTTTTGGTCAAGTGTGTCAGTGGCGTCAAAAATGTCAAGGGGGCTGCCGACGACTCATGATTTCCGCATCAATCCCGTTCCTGTTCGTCGTTCAAGATTTTCAGGGTCTTTTTCTTCCCTTCAGCTGGCATATGACCCCTCACAGCTTTGATCTCACTGGCAAAACCTCTCTTTATAAGCTCAGGATCACTCTGCGACATTCGGGATGGAAGTTGGACTTGGCCTCTGTATCGCCAGGTTGCCAGCACAGACTGAGACGTGCGTGGGGTAGCGTGCGTGGCGTGAATGGAGGCTGGGCCTAGTGGAGGCTAGCAGGCAGGGACACAGCCTGCGCTCGGCTGAGGTACATGGTCAGGTGGACTGTGCGGGCGGGCCGGCAGCGGGTACAATTCACAACTAAGGTGTGGCCTCTTTGCGCCACGAACCGAGCTTTTGGGGGAAGAAACGACAGGATCCGATGTGGTTCAGCCCCAACCCAACGTCTTGTCAGCTTCCGATTCAACGCTCCTTTTGCCACGCCTAGGTCCAGGGGCTTTATTCATTTTTAGCTAAAGCTCAGCACAATGTGCGACCCATTACAGGCCCCTTCAATGCACCGCACAGGCACAAACAGGAACGAACTCCGGGACACTGCGCCGCCCCGTGTTCCTAAGCGAACCCGGTCAGCTTGTCGGGCAGCCAGCGAAGCAGCTATCACGTACATACTAGCTGGGTGTCACAGCAACGTAAGCACGGCCAGCTCGTGTTGGTCTGGCTCAGATTCCCCGAAAAGGTGACAAATGAATGGCCTCCATCTCCGCATAAGGTTCCATTTCATATCAAGTATGTTGATAGGTGAGGTAAGGCTCCGGGTCAAGTTTGTCCGGAGCAACCCGCATCCCCAAGGCTTTTTTGCTTTGTTGGTCCGGACCCAATTATCACCCTGATGTATGCTACGTCAGGAGCTGGAGGTTCTTACGAAGTGCTTATACGTCGAGCCTGCCGGCCTCGCGACAGCGGCAATCAGGCGTTAAAATGCCAAGTCGCGGCATGACCCTCCAACTCGTCCCTCTGTATGGCCTGATCGGCCGGCTCTTCTGCGACGACCCCAGAAATCGAGCATCTAAATCGGTCGGTTTTCATCTGGCGATATGCACTAGAGCTGCAGCCACACTTGCAGATCGTGACAGATATATGTAGCATATAGGTACTTTATTCCCGCATGTAGGCAACCCGACCTACATATCCATGTTGTAGCCCTCCCACCTTGTGCTGCAGAGAGCCGGTGAAAGGGTGTGGCACAAACGGGATGGGGGCGTGACGGGGTCCCTCCTCCGGAGGCACATCCGGAGTAGGGAAGGTCCTGCCATGACCTTCAGACCATGTTCCCGGCCTTCTCCTGCCTACCAATCGGCATGCACGCCGTGCATATAGTGCACACCGTACATAGCGATATAGAGACACCCCCTTCGGCGCTGATGCATGTCGATCACTAGAACCGACCCAGCGCCTGCCCGTGGACCCGGCTCGTGGCCTGTGGTCCCACAGATTCCAGCCGCGAGCGCGGGCGCCTTGCTTCGCCTAGGATGCCGTGTTTCTTCATCTAGCCAGCCGGCCGTCCAGCCGTAGGCAAGAGTGCCCTGCTACCGAGACTAGGCCTACGCCGTAGGGTTGTGTATCCGGCTGATGAATCTTCCGTAGACGATCCAGACCGTGTAGGGCTATGCGATGAAAGTTGCCACGTTGTCAGGCACGTGCCGGACTGCTTGGGAAAAAATCAAGCTCAAAAGAGCCTGCCTGGCCTGGCCTGGCCTGGGCGGGCAGGGAGGGCCAAAGGGATAAGCACAACGAGAACCTGGACTGACGGTGCTGGGGTGGCAGATATCTTCGGGTGGTTCCGGGAATTTCTTGAGAGCGAGGTACCTCCGCATCAGCTGTTTTCACAATGCCTGCGCATGTACCTCCCACTCCCAATCCCAGCCTACAAAACCCGACGAACCTTGCGCTGATCTCGTCTGTCAATTGCAGCTGGAAATGGCACCATGGTTTGTCAAGCGTGCCATCCCGAATCGGGACCCAGTCTTCCGCCCGTTTTTCTGTTTTAAGTGGTGGGTCTTGGGACCCATTACGCCATGCCGTGTTCTCCCGAAAGGGTCTGATTTTTTTTTCTCCCTCGTGCCCAGGCGGTGATAGCCGCCAGCGCGAGCCAAGCCCTTCCAGAACATGGAAAAGCGGCGCAAATTTCAAAAAAAGAGGCTCGGGTTATCAAACGAGCTCCTGATCTGGACCACGGTTGCCAGAGCCCGAGTGGATCCACAACCCACCGACGACGGCTCAAGTTCCACCCGACGGGATTTTTGACTCACTGACTGACGTTTGATATCTGCCACCGACCAAACATGGCGGTTCTTCATATCTCCCTGGCCACCCCTCACCGTCTGTCGAGATTAGGGGGGGGGGGGGGGGGTTGACGATGAAGATTCGACCCGGCCACCCACCCAGGGTGCCTGGAACCGATATGATACCGTAATCGTGCCTTGCCCGGCCGAGCGGCAAAACAAACATCCACGGCGCAAACGGCCACCACACGCCACGGCACAGCAAAGCGCACACCCTGAGGCAAAAGAAACACACGCATTCCCCCTGGCACGCACGCTTCCAGCGTGGCGCGGATGCCAAACAAAATTTCCGATTCACGGCTGTGGCTGCGCTACTCGGTAGCCGCATTCCGAACAAAGTCCGGCCAACACCAAGCCTCGGCCGTCGAAATCTTTCTTTCTAGCCTCTTGCGGCATCTGATCTGAGTCTGTCTTCAAGCGGAGGATACTCTATCTAGCACCTGATATGCAAGCTCAGAGGTGCTAGTGCTGACCAACTTGATCTTGGCTAACATGTGGCCCGGATCTTTCTTTGTCCAGGCCTCATGTGTTATCGCGGCGGGACGCAGGGGGGTGCATCCATATCTCAAAAAGACCGTGCCAACGAAACTTTTATGGCACCAACATACCGCCTTCTCCTCGACTGAAGGACCCTGACGACTGACCCCACCGTCGGTCGCGCAGCTGCAACCACGGCATGAAGGAAGCCCCGCAACCTGGGTTACAGACCGGCATCGAAGTGTTTCTTGACATCCGAGTTGCCTCCTTGGCCCGCAGGCTATCCAAAAACCATCTCAGCTTTGCCCTTACTCGGATCCGGCCGTAGGCCTATCCACTATTGCGGGCGGCCCGCTCCTTGGAGGCCAATCATGGCGACTACACTTTATTTTGCGGTATTAGTTGGCACATACCCGCTCATTATGGTTCGACGGCAAGGCCTATTCATGTTAGCCCAGCCTCACAACTTACGAACAGGAAGAATGCGAATGTTCCTGTTTCGCATGTATTAGGTGGGTACCCGCATATGTCGAGTTTTACTGGGCAAACGGGCGGGGAAGTGCCAGAGAGCCGCCTGGGCTCTTGGCTCCGAGGTTGTTGACATTATGTTCTTTGAGCAAAGGAAGATTTGTGAGCCTACGCGTACTTGCCGGGTTTAGAAGCGGACTTGATATGGTCTGCCGGGCATGCACCACATCATTATATAACGGGTGCCGAGTCATGTCGTAGCGGAATCAAATGCGATTGAGTCTTTAGACTAGCAGAGTTGGGTATCAAAGGTCCGCAGAGCTCGGGGAGAGCGTCGTCCACATGCGTGGAGCGAACATGGTGGGGTCAGACAAGAGGGAGAAGCGGGGGGAGCGGGATAAGACAGGTGGAAGGGACTGAAGGAGGCCAGCTATTACGAGTATTACAACAACCTCTAGACGCCAATGCTAGCAAAGGACCGATAAGGGAGGCAAGTTCGGAAGCAAGTGGGGAGAGTCAGACTCCTGAGGAACGGTGAACCGGCCGGTTGCTTGGCCAGTTGGAACGCCAGCCCAAATCAGATCGAGTTGGTAGACCGCCGCCATATCATGAAGGCGGCGGCAGCGGCGCACGCAGTAGCACCCAGGGCGACGTACAGGCTAGTCCTGTCTGGCGGCGGCTCCTCGCTCTTCGGGAACGCTGTGCTGGGGTTTGTGGCCGCCTCGGCGAGCGCGACGAAGAGCTCGCTGATGCTGTTCCACGTGACGCTCACGTGAAGGGGCGTGCTCATGTTCAGACTTGATGTGTACGCATCAGGCTGCAGTTCACTGCGCTGCATCGTCTTGTCCCGGTCGGCCTTGAGCGCCGTGTATATGGCGGGCAGGTCGTCGAGCTGGGGGAAGCGCCGCCGTAGCGACACGATGTGTGAAAACGAGTCCGGGTCAGACGAGTCGTATGCGTAGCAGATGAGATCGCATGCATCCAGCTTGGCCTGGTTCTCGAGTATGGCCGGTTCCAGCTCCCCAAGCTCCTCTAGGATAAGGTAGCACTGTCTACCACCTTGGAGCTCAACACTGTTCACCGCTCGTCGCGGCTTGATGGTCGGTCGGTAGAGCGGCTCGAACGGCCGACTGAGGAAGGCATCGAGCAAAGACGATTTACCCGCACCAGATGCGCCGATGATGTAGCACAGAACAACGTTGCGCTCCACCCTGCCCGGTTTCCTCCTCCGCTTACGGGCCTTGGTTATCTTGAGGGCTGCCGTGATGGCGTCCCTCGGATTGGGAGGCTCAAAGCCCAGATACGCGAGATACTCCAGCGTGGTCTTGGGCTCGACGAATGTCGTCATACTCCATTGCGCCAGCCATCCTTGCAGAGTTATGTATCCCGCCTCGTTTCTGACCGTGGAAGATGGGAACGAGGTTTCTTGCCACGACGCTGGCAGCCCCGGCGTTGGCGCGAAAAGCGCGGCGAGCTCCTGGTCGTTCAGACCACCGTCATTATCCTTGTCAAACAGGAGGAACAGATCTACAAAGAATCGGTAGCCGGCCGGGCTAAGCTCGGCTGACGCATATTCCGGCACATCAAATTTGGGGCGCAGAAAGCTGTCGTGAAGGCTCAGACTGTCGGTGTAGTGGTGGTGGCGTAGGATGGTCCAGATTGTCTCATGTCGGCCCTTTTCGGCATAGAGCTTGTTGAGCAGCAGAAAGCCTTGCTGGTCAATGCCGTGTTCGATGCGGGAGCTAGGGATGGCCTTGGCGATGGTTGTCTTGATATTTTCCAGCTCTTCGGGCAGCAGGGGCTTGTCAAACGACTTTGCTTGGAACTCATGCATCTCCTGGTCGCTGAGGTAGCCATCCTGATCCTTGTCGCTCAGATAAAATATGCGCCTGAGGGCATCGATACAGGCAGGCTTCAGCTTGCCCTCCTTGTAGTCAAAGAGCGGGGCGATAGGGTGTGTGACGGCTTTCTGGCAGAGGAAGAAAGCCTCGACAACGTTGCGGTGCTCCTTGGCGCTGGAACGGACGCACGAATCGATCTCGCGGAACTCAGTCATGACGGGTAGCATCTCCTCGTCGGCGACCTGGACGAAGCCGCCCTCGCCGGCCAGGTCCGACTTGTTCGCGCACAACACCACGGGGACATTAACGCCGAGGGAGCGGAAGTAGGGCATCCAGAACAGGGCGACGCGTTCGTAGCTGTAGTGGTCCGAGTAGACTAGCAGAATGACGTTGGACTTGCGGATCTCCTTGCGCAGCGTGGTGCGGTCCTGGGGGCGGGCCGAGGTATCGACGATGGTAGTGACGACATTGTCGGGGGTTCCGATGTTGGGCGGGATCGTGATCTGGGGGAGGACCGGCTGGATCTTGTTGGCAACGAACACGTCCTTGACCAGCGACGCGATCAGGCTGGACTTGCCCGTGCCCTCGTCGCCGCACACACAGATGCGCACTAGTTACAGCTCGCCGAGGGCGTCAGATGATGCTGCGGAGGAGAGAAAGGAACAGGGAGGCAGGCACGCGAAGTGTGTCGACTAACCTGTCGTCATGTTGCCTCGGGGGGAAAGGCGTTTCCCGTCAAATCATGCTCGCCGTTGTCGGGGTTATGCTCGTCGGGGGTCAAGGCAAATGAACCATCATCGAGGAAAGGATCGTGGGGCGAGAATATGGATGACGGAGCAGCGGTCGTCCTGCCCAAGGGAGAGGCAGCCCAGAGAAGCCGGATGACAGGCTGCTGATTGGTGTGGACAGCGGGAGGCGGCACAGCTAAGCTTGCACGTCAATCAAATCGACGTGCAATGTCGGTGCTGCCCGACAGGTCGGATCCAGCGGGACAGCTCTCCGTTCAGGGGGTGTCCGCATAGGGGATAGGGAGAACAGCTGGAGCCAGGGCGTCATGCACCAAAGCTAGCGTTGCTGACTGGTCCAGATTTTCCAGAGCGCCCCGCCACCCGAGCTCTCGACTCGCAACCAACCAAAACCGAAGTCTGCACTGCGTCTGCAATGGCAATCCGCTTGCACTGAAATGGGTGGAATGGGATCTATTCCGAGCAAGCTGTTAGGTTGCCCTGCACGGTATCGCGCATTGGTTTCGATCGATGGCCTGCCCTGGTGTTGCTTGAAGGACGGCCCTTGGCTGTCAATAAATTTGAAGCTCACATGCATGCAAGTTCCATTTGCAGTTCCCAGATGCAATTTTTCTTCTTCTGTACTGCAGTTCTCTCTGCTACATGCAGTTTCGGGTTCTCATGGGTGTTCGGCCACAACACTCACGGCATAATTGATGACGGAGGTGCCTTCATAACCTGACCGGTGCTTGAATCGCACAGCTGTGTCGCCCGCGGGATGGATTAGGATTCAGCATCCATCCATGACATCTTCAATGCTCCCCTCTCGCCGTGCGGAAGCTGGGGAAAGAGGGGCTGGGGGCTGACCGCCCCACAAGTTGATCGAATGCGGTAGCTCCCTGCGCAACGATGGACAGGGACAGCGCAATTGAGCACATGCAGAAGCCGAGCCCCGGCCCTTGCGCCGCTCGACAGACAAGCGAAGCTTCCTTTGCGCAACAATAACCGCAACTCCCAACCGTCCGCCGCCATCGCCCTCCTTCCCCCTTTCCTACAGCTACTCCTGCCGTTCCCCGCCGGCGCCTTCGCGACTTCCACACTCGCAGGTACCGTTCTACAGAGCTTCGCGCGCTGTGCGACTAGGTTGGAAGCGAAAGTCGAGGCCCCTTGATCGGAAAGCGCCCTCCTCCTGCGGAGCCGCTTCCTGTGCCTGCCTGTCTGCGCTCTGACCCGGCCTCGAGCCAAGTCGGCACCATGTTGTACGATCCCCCATACCACGACGCTTGCTGTAGCTTCAACTCTTCAATCAACATTCCAGGTTTTCTTGGTTTTGTCTCCAGCAGCATACATTGCGCGAACAAGCATAGACCATTGCTGATATCCATCTACTTCTTGCGACAGTAGTGTTCTTCCCCCTCCTCCTCGATACCCGACCCAGGCTGCCTACAACGCAGCCATGGCGGCGGGCGGACACATCGCGCCCATGATCGAGACGAACAATATCCTGTCGAACCCCTCGGGGCCCGAGTTCCAGTTCCTCGTCGGAGAGGGTGAGCCAACCACCTGCACCTTCTGGCTTAGCTGACAGGGGGTGATACTCGAAAAATGACATGATCTAAGCTAACCATTACACAACCCCTAGGCCTATACGTACTCAAGGAGGACCTACACTTGGCAACGCCCCCGCCCCATCCGTCCGAGGCACCTCCCGTGAACCTCAACCCCCTGGCTACCACTCCCCAGCCCGCCACCGCAGGCAGCAAGCTGTCGCTCCTGAACCTCGATGATCGCTCTACGCCGCCGGTCTTGAACAAGATGCTGGCCGCCATGTCCGCGACGAGCCTGCAAGAGAGCGGCGCCGGACAGGCGAGCATTCCGGAGAAACCCCGTGAGAGCGAGTCCTCCACGGACGCGGGCGTGAGCACAGATGGCAGGGCAACCTCAAGCGAGCTGACCTCATCCGCGCCAGCCTTTGGTCAAGGGAACACACTCCTCACACAAGCCCCCACTAAGGATGCCAACAAGAGGAGGAAGCCGAAGAATAACATTACTAAGAGCAACTCTTCCTTCATCTCCCGAGTCATAATTCATGAGAACCTCTCCAAGAGGCTGGCGGAGCGCCCCAGTGACGGTATGTTCGCCTTTGCGAACATCAACCGGGCCTTTCAGTGGCTAGACCTGTCCTCACCGAGCAAGGTATGTGATTGTTTTATCTGCCACCGCAGTAGCTCATTGTGCGAAACCTCCTCGCGCAGTTCCGAGCCTTTGCTGACAATCTTCCAGGCCGACTACTTGACTAAGATTCTGTTCACCAAAGCCCACTGTCTGTGCCACGACGTCAACAAGATCACTCGGAGCACCACACATATAGACGTGGTCATGGGATTCTCTACTGGCGAAGTTATCTGGTGGGAGCCAGTCTCCCAGAGATATACGAGGCTCAACAAAAATGTAGGGTCCTATCTTTCGTGGTCACGCCCCCCTCCCCACTTTAACAGCCGAGCTTCTCGTGTGATACTTACTTTGCCGTTTTATCAGGGCATCATCAACGGGACTCCTGTATCTGAGATTCGCTGGATCCCTGGGTCGGAGAACCTGTTCATGGCGGCTCACATGGATGGCTCGCTCGTCGTGTACGACAAGGAGAAGGAGGATGCAAGCTTCTCCCCCGAAGAGGAGGAAAATGGCACCTCCAAGGAGAATGGCGAGCCGGACGCGACGGCTACGTCGAGCGCCAAGCCTCGGATCAACTTCCGCCAGCAGATTCTGGTTGTCAAATCTGTCTCCTCCAAAAACCAGAAGTTCAACCCGGTGTCTGTCTGGAAGCTCTCAAACCAGCGCGTCAACGCCTTTTCTTTCTCTCCCGACAACAGGCACCTGGCCGTTGTCTCAGAGGACGGCTCCCTGCGCATCATCGACTACCTGAAGGAGCAGTAAGTACATGGGTCGCAGAAGGGCTGTTATACCTATCCCAGTTTTGCGAGCCCAAAAGCGCCGGTAATCAGGACGTGATAAACTGACAAACTCCCACAGGCTTGTCGACATGTTCCTTTCATACTACGGTGGCCTCAGCTGTGTGTGCTGGTCCCCTGACGGCAAGTACGTCCTCACAGGAGGGCAAGACGACCTCATCTCGATCTGGTGCCCCGCAGAGTCGGCCCTCATAGCGCGATGCCAGGGGCATCAGTCGTGGGTGACCTCAGTTGCGTTCGACCCCTGGAGATGCGATACCAAAAACTACCGATTCGGCAGCGTTGGCGAGGACTGCCGACTGTGCCTGTGGGACTTCAACGTTGGAATGCTCCATAGACCCAAAGCCGCTGTGAGTTTGACCCGCCACGCATTGTTGGATAAAAACATGGGTGGTTGCAAGAGTTATCACTGGCCCTCTAAACCCGATACCCACTGCATGTCAATGCAGATTCCTGTTTTCTAGTGGCAGTATTTTGAGGCGAATGGGTTGCTGATTCACAACACGCACAGGCTTCTATCCAGAGAGGCGCGGCCGCCACGTCGCCACTGCAGCGTGCCGAGACACAGAACACCACGTCGACGGCCTCTGAGCCGGCGGAAAAGGTGCTACCTCATCCTGTCGTGCCTCGGGCCAAGACAGCAATGCTGCCTCCAGTTTGCGTAAGCTCTCGTTCACCCTTGTGTTTGAGCCCTACTTTTTGTGGAAATGTCGTTAACCTCATCACCGGGGACCTCTAGTCCAAGAACATTGACAAAGACCCTCTTTGCTGGCTTGAGTTCACCGAAGATTCTATTATGACCAGCTGTAAGAACGGTAAGTGTTTTCGAGGGTTATCACCCCCCTGGCCACGCAAAATCGCTGACAGAATCAATAGGTCACATTCGAACGTGGAGCCGTCCGACAGATGCTGCTCATGCAGGAGAGAAACAGGACAGCTAGAGGTAGAGTTCAGCCAGGTCATCGTACGCACCCTTACCTAATGTGCTGAATTGCTCGCTTTGTTGGTTATATCAACTATGAAAGGGCTCCACGCCGGAGGTATAATGAAGTAACACCGCCAAGAGAGAAATGACACATACATTAGTTACAGACTGCATTGAGTGAATGCCACTTTATCACGGCTTTCCCTTTCCTGTTACCTTGCCTGTCCCCTTGCCTGTCCCCCTTTTCCTATTTCCTATTTTCTTTTTTTCCCCTTTCAGGGGGACGGTAAGAATAGGGGTGCCATTTATCAACTGCTGGGGGGTTTCAACTAACCAGATTGTTTTTTTTTTTTCTTTTTTTTTCTTTCTTTTTCGCGGGGGCACACGGGTGCCGACGTTTCTTTTTGACGCAGACCCACAAACAGAGAGAGAATTAGTATTGCCAGGTCACAATGTGTCAATGCCCTGAGTGAGGGTCGCGCCGCTATACAGCTTGCAAAAGAAAGGGTATCTCTGTTGGTATTATGCAAAAGGGTTGGTTCGTCCAGCCGTCTGCGAATGTCCGCCATAGTTCCCGAGCTCCCTCCCTCTAATCATCTGAAGAATCGGGTTTAATGATTTCTCTTTTGATGCGTCGGTTGCCTCGACTGCGGGCGCCCGTCTCGACCATGCTGGGGCCATCTGCATCCTCGGCTTCCGAGCCGCTCTCCTCTTCCTCTGCTCGCTGGTTTGCCCTGTTAACCCTCCGCTTCATGACGAGGTCATTGAAGAAGTCATTCAACGTGAAGGTCTTGTGGGGATGAGAATTTGTTAGCTTTCCGAACGGTACGAACGCTGTGGCTTGCAGGATAATCCAGGATATGCATACCGCTGGACACCCGCCCACCGGACAGGCCAGAGGCGCGCCCCTTTCCCGGGTGAGCATGTCCACGATTGCCGACTTCTCAAACGTGTGCTTGCACTTGTTGTTCGAGAATGGCTCCTCGAAGTCGCGGAGAGTAAGAGGACACTTGAGGCTGTCGCTGACGCCGGCCACAATTAGATCGTCGTCGTCATCGTCGCCATCGCCTGCTCCCCCACCACCGGCAGCGGAGGGCAGGACGGGGTTCCCGTCGCTGTCAAACCAGCGATGGGCATCTGGAAGGTTTTGGGTGCCGTCCGGGTGCAGGGCGTCGTGCCAGTGCTTCTTGAGTGAGATGTAGTCATTGTCCTGGGCGTACTTGTCGTACGCAGACATGGATTCAAACTCTGCTACCTTGGCCTTGCGCGCCTCGGCGTACAGACGTAGCGGACCGGGCGGGCCTTTGATGCGCTTTTTCCGGGATGCCCTCGAGCTGCCCTCTCCCTCCTCATTTTCGTCCACCTCCTCGTCCGCTGCAGCCCGCTGGGTGGAGGATAGGAAGTCGTCGACATCCTCGACGTCCTGGAAGCGGAGCCGCTGGCCATCCCTGCCATTGGCCGCATGTGCGCCGTTGGCAGAAGCTGCTGTTGCCGCTGACTGCCGGGGCTGGGCCTGGACGGCGGTGTGGGCCTCGCGCAGCGACATCTTGGTGTCCTGCGTCGCGTACCGGTAGTTGATGACGTCGCGCGCCGCGGCTTCTATGTCGGCAGACAGGCCGGGCACGACGTCCTCGAGGCGGGCCAGGGCCTGCTCAACCCTCGCGTCAGCGTCGGCGGCCTCGGCCGAGGAGGCCGGCTGCTGCCGCCTCTTCTTGGCCCTCCGCTCGGCGTCCTCCCGGCGCTCGATCAGGCGGTCGTTGATGCTGCTGATGGCAGTGGGGAGCAACTTGGACAGGCTGGCGAGGTTCCTCTCGAGCTCTGCCAGAGCCTCTGTGTTGTTGGCTAGGCCGGCCAAGGTGTGCCGCGCCTGGTCGGACATGGTAAAGGCTGGCCGCTCGTACGGCGGCATCTCTGGTGCGGCGTCTGGCCTGTCCCGGCCGGGATGGCGGCTAGCTGAGGGGGCCCCGCCTTGGACGAGGCGCCTGCCACCGGACATGGCTGCAGAGAGTGGGTGGTGGTTTCTTAGTGAGGCCGTGTGCGTCCCAACAGTGATTCTGGGGGCTCGAGAATGTGAGCCTGGAGGATGCTCAAATAACCCAATGCTTTATCGCCGTCTCGGAACGAGCCCTCGAGAGTGTCCTCGAACGTATCGTTACGGATCTCACAGCGCAGCTCCAGGGAAAGATTGGCGGCTGTCGATCAACTAAAACGCGTTTGCCTGCCTTTGCATTTGGCCAACGCGTCTCTCGCCTGCCAGGGATTTGGTGAGTGACGGGTCGGCACGTGAGCGTCATATTGCGTGCAGCATGGCGCAGCCAATCTCGCAAGTATGTGCAGGGATCCGCGCCCTGAAACCCCGCTGCTAGCGGCTGACCGCCCGCCTTCGTTCCAGCGGCCCCCACCCCCAAAGCGGCAGAAAATCCTTCTACCCCACCACCACTGGGAAGAGGCCTGGTGATGACCACGTCCTTCAAGGCGACTTCTTTTTTTCTGACAACCCCGCGCCACCTCCGTCTTAGACCTTTGGTAGATTTCAATAGAAAAGATACAAGTGCATCCCCATGGGCGCCATTGCTAATTCGCCGTGATCACCGTATCCTCTTCGCCATGGCGCCCCAGATCCTCATCGGAGGCGAATGCTTCATCGTCGCTGAGGCGCAGAAGCTTCTTGATCGCGTACGTGACGTCTTTGTTGGGCGCCCGGTGCCTTGCATGCTGCCTGCCTGGCGCGGCCGCTAGCCTTCTACCTTACATGGGGGTTCTTGGAGAACGGAAACCTGTTGAACGAGGTAATGCGATCGATCGTTACTAACGAGCCCTACGTCGGCCGGCCCTCGCTTTCCAGTGCAACAATTCAACCAGCCGCGGCATCAAGTCCATCAGCGGCCAGCGCGTCTACTATGTCGACCTCAAGTCTCCCCAGGGCGACAAGGACGTGCTTGCCAAGGTCGCCCATCTCCTCCAGATCAATGACCCGAGCCTGCCGCCCTCGGCGGGCCACGCCGGCACCAGCATTCAGCTTTACGTTACCCCGCGCGGTATTAGTCCGTGGTCGTCGCAGGCCACAAGCATCGCGCATGTCTGCAACCTCAAGGAGCAGGTCCAGCGCATAGAAAGGGGCCGCATCGTCACTATTGAGTTTGCCGAGCCCGTCGCCTCGGTGGCGGTGCAGGACCTCGAGTTTCGCCATGTGCTCTACGACCGCATGACCGAGACTCTTGCGCTGGAGCCGCCATCGCTGGAGGGTATGTTCGGCCTAGGCGAGCGAGCCGGGCTGGCCGTGGTCGACATCTTCGCCCAGAAGGAGCAGGGCCGGTCCCCGGTCGAGGCGCTCGAGGAGTACAACCAGCGCATGGGCCTCGCCCTGGACCAGTCCGAGATGGAGTACCTGGTCGAGACGTACACGACGCTGGGCCGCCCGCCGCACGATATAGAGCTCTTCATGTTTGCGCAGGTCAACTCGGAGCACTGCCGTCACAAGGTCTTCAATGCCAGCTGGAACATTGATGGCAAGGCCGAGGACACGAGCTTGTTCCAGATGATCAAGAACACCCACCAGAAGACCCCTGAATTCACCATGTCTGCCTACTCGGACAATGCTGCCGTCCTGAGCGGCAACCCGGCCAACTACTGGGCGCCCGACTACCACACCGGCGTCTGGAAGTTGACCAAGGAGGTCCAACACTCCATCATCAAGGCTGAGACCCACAACCACCCGACAGCCATCTCACCATTCCCGGGCGCCGCGACCGGTGCCGGAGGCGAGATCAGGGATGAGGGCGCTGTCGGCAGGGGCTCGTCTCCCAAGGTCGGCCTCTGCGGCTTCTTTGTGTCGGACCTCAACATTCCAGGAGCAGCGCGTCCGTGGGAGGTTGACATCGGCAAGCCGTTCCACTATGCCAGCAGTCTGGATATCATGCTAGAGGCGCCAATCGGCAGCGCGCGCTTCTCCAACGAGTATGGGCGCGCCTCCCTCACGGGCTGCTTCCGAACGCTGCTCACCAACACCGGGGGCCAGGGCGGCGAATCAAGCGATTCGCCCGAGTGGAGAGGCTACCACAAGCCCATCATGATCGCCGGTGGACAGGGCACCTGCCGGCCGCAGCATGCCCTCAAAAACGGCGCCGACGTGCAGCCGTCGGCCTACGCCATTGTCCTGGGCGGCCCGGCCATGCTAATCGGTCTTGGTGGTGGCGCAGCCTCGAGCAGTGCGTCGGGCGAGGCGAGCGCCGAGCTGGACTTCAACAGCGTGCAGAGAGGCAACCCCGAGATGGAGCGCCGGGCGCAGATGGTCATCAATGCGTGCGTATCGCTTGGCCCCGAAAACCCTCTCGCTTTCATCCACGATGTCGGCGCCGGCGGTCTGTCCAACGCGCTGCCTGAGATCGTGCGGGACGCCGGATTTGGCGGCAAGTTCGAGCTCCGCCAGATCGACTCGGTCGACAATAAAATGTCGCCCCTGGAAATCTGGGCCAACGAGTCCCAGGAGCGCTATGTGCTGCTTGTCAACAGCGAGAACCTCAACCGGTTCACCAGGATCTGCCAGAGGGAGCGCTGCCCGTTCGCTACCGTCGGGACGGTGCTGCCCAAGAGCAACAATGACGATTCAAGGCTTGTCCTGACCGACCGCGACTCTCCGGAACATCCCCTCCCTATCGACCTCCCTATGGACGCCCTCTTCCCCCCTGGCCGGAAGCAGGTTCGGACTGTCAAGACGGTCAAGCGGAACCTCAAGCCGTTTGATTCGGCTGCCAGTCTTCAGGCGCAGTACGGGGCTCTTACCAACGGCGAGGCGGTCACCAAGGCGGCTGAGCTCGTCTTCACGCTCCCGTCCGTCGGGTCCAAGATGTTCCTAATCACCATTGGCGACAGGACAGTCGGAGGCCTGACAACGCGAGACCAGCTGGTTGGGCCCTGGCAAACGCCCGTGGCCGATGTTGCCGTCACCCTGGGGTCTTTTAGCACCGATGAGAAGACAAGGATGGGTGACGCCATGGCAGTCGGAGAGAAGCCAACACTGGCGCTGATCTCGCCGTCCGCCTCGGCGCGCATGGCCGTGGCGGAAAGCATCATGAACCTGAGCGCCGCGGACATCCAGGCCGAGCCTAACACGAGAGGCGATCTTAGGCGGGTGAAGCTGTCGGCCAACTGGATGGCGGCGGTCAATCACCCTGGTGAGGGTGCGGCGCTGTACGAGGCGGTCAGGGCGATCGGCCTGGACCTGTGCCCGAAGATGCGCCTGGCAATTCCCGTGGGCAAGGACTCGACCTCGATGAAGGCTTCGTGGAAGGACAAGGCCACTGGCGAGAGCAAGAGCGTGACGGCGCCCGTCTCGGTTGTCATCTCGGCATTCGCGCCTGTGGAGGATGTGCGTAGGACCTGGACTCCCCAGCTTCGTCGGGTCGAGGAGGTTGGCGATTCGGTGCTGCTTTTCGTGGACCTTGCCGAGGGGCGGAAGGCCATGGGCGGCTCGGCGCTTGCGCAGACGCTGGGTCAGCTGGGCAACGAGGCGCCAGACGTGCGGTCGACCAAGCTGCTTATCGACTTCTTCGACGCCATCAACCAGCTGCACGAGGATGGCTGTGTCCTTGCATACCACGACCGCTCCGATGGCGGTCTGCTCACGACTGTGGCAGAAATGATGTTTGCTGGCAGGTGCGGCGTCGATATCGAGATCGACGACCTGATCACGTCAGGCTCGACCAAGGACATACTTGACACGCTCTTCAACGAGGAACTGGGCGCGGTTTTCCAGGTGCGCAAAGCGCACGAGCAGCGGTTCAAGGAGTGCTTCGCGACGTGTGGCCCGCCCAAGGGTCTGATCAAGAAGATCGGATACGCGCGCTCGGCGCCCAACAAGTCGCTCACCATCAAGTGCAGCGGAACGGCGCTCGCGGTGCTGGACCGTGCCGAGTTCCAGCAGATCTGGTCACGCACGTCGTTCGAGATGCAGAAGCTGCGGGACAACCCGGCGTGTGCCAAGGCTGAGTTCGACGCGCTTGCCGATCCCAGTGACCCCGGCATGTCGTACAAGCTCACGTTCGACCCGGCCGAAGTGACGCTGCCCGTCATGACCAACCTCAGGGGTCTAATCAGCGCGCGGCCCAAGGTTGCCGTGCTGCGCGAGCAAGGTGTCAATGGCCACGCCGAGATGGCATTTGCCTTCCGCGCTGCTGGCTTCGACGCCGTCGACGTCCACATGTCGGATATCCTCGGCGGCCACTCGCTCCAGGAATACTCGGGCCTCGCGGCCTGCGGTGGATTCAGCTAGTACGTACCATGTTCTCCCAAACCAACTCGTATTTCATGACCCCGATGGTGTGGCTAACATCTCGATAGTGGCGACGTCCTCGGCGCTGGTCAGGGATGGGCTGCGTCAATCCTCCTCCACGATAATGCTCGCAAGACGTTCCAAGACTTCTTCAAGCGACCCGGTATGCTTATGATTCGACATTAACTTTACGCAGACCTGAATAAACCGTTGCTAACTTGCCGTAATGCAAAAAGACACATTCACTCTCGGCGTCTGCAACGGCTGCCAGATGCTCACCAGGATCAAGGAACTCATCCCAGGCGTGCAGAACGTCTGGCCCACATTTGTCGAGAACGCATCCCAGCAGTTCGAGGGGCGCGTCTCGATGGTCAAAATTGAGCTTCCCAAGACTTCGTCGTCGTCAGTGTTCTTCGACGGCATGTCGGGCTCGCAGCTGCCCATCGTCGTCTCGCACGGCGAGGGCAGGGCGTCCTTCGATTCGCCAACGGCGATTCGGTCTTTCAGTGAGCAGGGGCTCATCCCGATGAAGTACACCGACAACTACGGCAAGGTAACGGAGCAGTACCCCTTCTCGCCGAACGGCAGCCCGATGGGCATTGCCGGCGTCAGCAGCCCCGACGGGCGTGTGTTGGCCATGATGCCACACCCTGAGAGGACCGTCATGGCGGACGTGTGCAGCTGGGCGCCCGGGGACCAGCTCGAGAAGTGGGGTCAGTACGGACCGTGGTTCAAGCTCTTCTTGAACGCCCGTAGATGGGTTGGCTAGGTCAGGGTGTAGTGGGGCAGGTCAAGATTCGGGAATCGAGGCAGGTTTGGGGTTTGGCTAGGTTCTCTCGAAGGAGATAAAGTGCGAGATGGCAGGCGGGGCATTTATTCGTTCACTGCGCTGGACTTGGGCTCGATTAGTAGCGGGTTGGTATTCCTGGGCGTGGGAGAGAGGAAATCTTGGGCCGGACTTGGTGGGATTTTAAGTATATTGCGATTTTTTTTTTTTTTTTTTTCCGGAATGAGGCCGTCATTCTTGCCTACTTGCGCTGATCTTAAGATAGAAAAGAGGCGTATATCCCTTCCTCCAGTTAGGCATCATGCCCTATATCCTCCATGGGGCACGAATAAGAAAGGTTTTCTTGTCATACAGATACTATCCCTTCTGTTCCCCAGCGAGGTAGATACCTAGCTACCAACATTCTGGGACTAGTAACGACGATTTTCCAAGACGAAAAAACAAGATTTCACAGCCCGCCGCGCGCGAACTTGCGCCGCTCCACCGGTGTCTTGCGTTTAGTGACCATTCTTGCTCCACACGCCGCACCCGGGTTGGTAGTCTTTCTGTGACAGCATGCCAAACCGTCGCTGGTCCGTCCGCGGCGAGGGCGTCGAAGGAGTATGGGTACTCCGGGGCATCGTGAGGCTTCCCGGTCCAGCGCCGGCGCTGGGGATGAGGATCAGGGACGCGCTGGGGAGCGGGACGAGCTCGTCGTCGTGCTCGTGCTCCGCCCCGGCCCTCGTAGAGTTTTCGACAACGTGGCCGATCCACGTGAGGATCTCTTGGGCCCCTGGGAGGATGATGGGGTTTTATGCGGAGGGGTAACGTGTCAGTATTTCACCATGCATGCCTGGCGCTGAGCGGACTGGCCTCGGACTTACGTTCCTGGGAAATCCAAGGGTTGTTTTTCATATCGAGACAGATGTTTGACATTGTGCGTCTACTGGATATGGAGGGATTTTTCCTTCTTTCCTTTGGCTCTGGGAACTAGCCCATCTGGCGATAGATTTGGGATCGGAAATCTTGATGATACCTGTCTGCCATGAGTTTAAACAACAGAAGGGGGAGACTAGTTTTTCTCGAAGGCGTCTAGAAATCATCTCGACTGGGCCATGTGGCGAGCTGTCTTTGTTCCAACGGTGTCCTCGTGCTCATCACCCCTTTTGTCCGCCATGACGGAACCGGAAGTTGTGATGGAATGAAGATTGATGCCACACTCCACGCCGGCTTATTTGTTATGGAGCCACTCTGTCTTTGATTCGACCGGTGTCCATTATCTCTTTGAGCCTGAACGCTTACCTCCAAGGTGTTAAAGAGGACGAGCACAAGGACCATTGTATTGATCAAAGAGCACTGTCTATGGTGCCCATTTGTAGATCTTGGATGAGCGAACAGAATTTAACCCTCGCTTGCGCCCGGAATGCGCTCGATGCTTCTGCCAGTGTCATCACGACAAGAAACCCCTTCTAGTTCTACTAATATTACACCTTAAAGTTTCCCCTATCTTCCGTCCCAACTCTTGCTGACCATGGCTCCAACCACGATGGGGGTGTCTGTCCAGCTCCGTAGCGCTGCCTGGCAGCAGATGCCTGCCGCTCGCGCGCCCATCAACAGCGGTCACAGGGTCAGCAAGCACCATGGACGGGGGTCGCTCTTAGCGAGCCACAACAGAGGTAGGTCTCACGGCGACGGCAAATGCGGGCGGGGTAGCCATGCCAACAACGTTGACAGCCACAGGATCCGCTATCGTGCCTACGACAGCAGCGTCCAGCTCAGCATCTTTGATGTGAAGGGAGGAGACGCAAAGGCGTCGTTCGGCAATGACAATACCGAGACGAGCAACTCGGGTCTGGAGGACGACGAGCTCGGGGAGAGCGAGATAAGGGACGACGGGGAGCCGAGGCAGGGCCCGGACCCGTCGAGTCCCAGGCGGTCGCCTCTGTTCGACGCGCGCCGAGCCCAGCCCAGGTTCCAGCAGCGGTGGGACTTTACGGTCGTCGACCGGAGACGGTATCGCCCGGGCGTCGTCTTCCAGACGGCGTACCACACGGCGACGGCGTCGCCGGACCGCGCAGCGCCCGAGAACCTGACCGAGACGCGCAGGGGGTTCGTCCACACCAAGTACCGCAAGTTCGTCGTCCTGGAAGTCCACGCGATGCACATCCAGGCGCTGCCCATTTATACGCATAACGGCACCGGCCTCGACCGCAAGCGCGGGTTCGAGCACGAGTTTGTCTGCGTTCGCGACCGCGACGAGAGCCCCGCTCTGAGAGCGCCAGAGGAGGGTGTTAACGGCACCCTGTTCGGCCTCCGCGAGCCGGGCTTCCACTCGGACTTTATCGGCGGCCGTGCCGTCATAAAGCTGACGGAGACCATCTCGTTCCACACCGCCTCGGGCAGCCTCGTCGCGCGCATCGAGGGCCGGCTCGAGGACGACTCACTGCTGGGCCTGGCGCGCCTGGCGCATAACGCCCGTGGCAAGTGCCTCCAGGACATGCTGCAGGGCGGCGCCGGCGACCAGAAGCAGAAGGACGAGGAGGAGGAAGCTGAGCTGGCAGAGGTGAGGCGCGAGAACGAGAAGCTCAGGATCAACTACCTCGTAGCCAAGGCTAGGCAACACGCCATCGTCATGAAGGAGCAGAGGGAGACCGAGAGGCTGAAGAGGCGTCTCGAGCTGTTGGAAGCTGAGCTCGCGAAAACTCGCGCGCAAAAACCGCCAACAGTGGAGGAAGCCCGAGATTTGAAGTGGAGTGACTTTGCTTGAGAGGAGTCACGATCTAGAATTATGCCTGGTGTAGCTTGAAGTTGAAGGTAGGTTTTAGTAGAGCGACTTGTTTCAAACCCAAGCCTTTTCTTTTGTTCTATCCAATAACGGTGTCCAATTTGCCGCTTTCGGAAATGTTTGGAGCTGGAGGGTTAGGGTTGTGGATTGTCTGCCCCTGAGTATAGGGGCTGGAAGACTTGAATCCGCAATCCGCCCTTTTGTCTCGGGCCGATCCCACCGATTTTTGTTTCTCAAAAGCGTTACGCATCCAATAGTTTAAATAACTTCACTATCTAATCTCATCTGCCATACAGCTTCATCGTGTCCAAAGGAAAAGTTCGACCCAACTGAGATGTAATTAATTGCCCTTTCCGGCGGTGAATCGAAGAATACAAGTCCGCGACAGGCATCTGCGGCAATCACAAAAGCAAGGAAAACCAAAACCATCAGACTCATGGAGCATGCCTTCATCTACTAGAACAGCAGAGCAGCAACTCCGAGCGCCAAGACCGGGAAGCCCAGCCTGGCGGCGGCGGCCGTGACGACGGGCGGCAGGGAGCCGGTCGGGGTCGACGGTTTGGTGGGCGAGTACGTGGGCACGAGCGTCGTGGTGTTCCCGCCGGCGCCGCCCGAGCCACCCGGGTTCTGCGTAGTAAGATTGCAGCCCGAGATGCCGAGCGAGCTGTTGAGCGAGACCTGGAACACGCCCTCGGCGGTCGAGTTGGTGGCAGCGACGACGAGCTTCAGCTCGCCCGCAGCCGACGGCGAGAAGGCGATGCTGCTCGTCTTGGTGCGCGCCGTCGTGTTCTTGCCGACCACGCTGCCGCCCTCGGTCAGCTCAGCGCTCAGCTCCTGCGCCGACAGCGACGAGACGCTGAAGACGAGCTGCTCGCCCGCCTGCGCGGCGTAGCTGAAGGCCACGGGCTGGCTGCCCGACAGCTTGGCGACCGTGATGCCCGGCAGCAGCGGCTGGGAGGACCCCGTGCTGGACCGATCCGACGCCGTGATGCCGTTGGACAGGATCAGGAACAGCCAGCTCTGGATGGCGTCGGCGGTCGCGAAGGACGCGTACGACCCGCCCGTCTTGAGGATGGCCGACAGCAGGTCCGGCTTGAAGGCGTTTGCTGTCGGGGCCAGGAAGCCGAACGAGACGCGGATGCCGGCGGCGCGCGCCGCCTCGATGGCCGCGATCAGGCCCTTGGTGTCCGAGTCCTCGCCGTCGGTGAGCACGACGATGCCGGAGCGGTCGGCGGTCGGGTCGTTGCCGGGCTTGGTGAGCTCGGCCGTGGC
The DNA here is from genome assembly GCA_000733355.1 of Falciphora oryzae. Lineage (NCBI taxonomy): Eukaryota > Fungi > Ascomycota > Sordariomycetes > Magnaporthales > Magnaporthaceae > Falciphora > Falciphora oryzae. The sequence continues at coordinate 1,369,023 of JNVV01000001.1, forward strand.
TTTCTTGACACCACTGAAGGAAGGGGAAAACAAGTCAGCAGCTAGTTTAGGCAACAAATAGGTTAAACAAGAGACATATGATGTGTACTGACTCTGCAATCAGGGTGCCTCCGCTGCTGTCGATCTTGTCAAAGGAGCTGTCGGCCTGAGCAGGGTCTCCAAGAGGGTAGATGATCTTGGCAGAACCGTCGAAGCTGGTTTAATATCCAACGTTAGCTACTTCCAACATTTATCTTCTTCCATGTCTCGTATTGCACGAGATCCGAGCAAAAGTCTTACTCGACAACAGTGACAACGTCAGCCTGCTTTCCACCCGTGGCCGCCGAGGACGGGACGAGCTGGTTGTTCAGGGCCTTGCCGGCAGCGACCCGGAGACGGGAAGGGTCGGTAGTCGCCATGGAGCCGGACGAGTCCAGCGCGATGGCAACCTTGCGTCCACCATTGCTGGCAGCCAGCTGGATGTTGCACTTGCCCGTGTCGCGCCGGTAGACATCGCGGCCGCCGTGCCAGGAGGGCGACGATGACGCGAGGATGGGGGAGGCGGCCAGGGCCACGGCGCTGATAAGATCAAAGATCTTCATCTTGTAGATGTCTGGGGGAATACAAGGACCAGTGATGGAAGGTCTTGGTAGTGGTGAGGTGTGTAGATGTTTCCAGTGATTAAGCGAAAGAAGAAAAGCGACCGACTTCTGGAAGGATGGTCCCCAGAGAAGAAAACGAATGTGGGTGCTATCGAGCAAGAAGAGCAAGACGAAGCCTCTGCATCAGAGGGATGGAAGTCGGTGTTATATACCAACTGAGGGATAAGTGAGTATACGGGCATCTATAGCCGCTAGTGGGATGGGATATCAGCCACGCCAAGGGAGCGAGCCACTCATTAGCACTTTTGCACCACAAGCCTATACAAAAGCGCCATGTTTTGCAGCCGCAGGACCAGCAAATCACCAGGCACAGGGCGGCAGGGAGAGCGCCTTAGCTGGCCACCCATCCTGCCCAAGACTGCCTCGCCTCCAAGATGGTGGTGTGGTTGAAGATATAGCGTCACTGCCCCAACCATGTGCCGAGGCGGAGATTAGTTAGGGCTGTCCAGGCCATGCGGGGAGGAATATTTCATGGTTACACTGGGACAGCGTGCCCCTGAGATTGAAGGAGGGACGGTACTGTAGCCCTTCTAGCCAGTCGTGTCTCGCCAGAGTCCTGCGGGAAACCGTTGGGAAGGAAGAGAGCTGAAAGTCCGAGCAGGTAGCAGGGAACAGCAAATACATACACGCACGTACCGAACCGGGATGGCGGAGGCACAAGTCTCCAGTCATACTACTACCCGCGCGCTCAAGAGTCAACGACGCCACGCCGCGTTTCATGGCAGCCTCCGTTGTGTCATCCCTATTGATCGAGGGCTTTGGCTACCCTTCTAGACACGACCTCACCACTTTCTGGGTACTAAAATGTTGGCGGTGTTGGCAGCCTGAAGCTCAGGGACGCAAGACGGCGACCATCGCTAGGCGTCCACCAGCAAACAGCCAGGCAACTGAGACACGAGTGCAGATGTGCCATGTTGTCTGTCTGTCTGTCTGTCTTTGGATCAAATCCGAAGATGGTGGCTGAAGGTCGTCGTTGCAGGAACCGGCGCGGCGGTAGAAGCAAAAGGAGGTGGTGCCACGATAGAAGCAGACTGGCAAAGGCGAGACGCTCAAGGCGAATCATGCAGCCAAGCCCGCCGGGCTGGGCCTCAGCCACCGGGACTAAATCTGCTGTCGAGGCGGTTGCGTTCTGATGCCTGGTCCGAAAGCAGTGCGGCTGAAATTTATAAGAGAGGGGAGAGGGGAGGGCGCTTATAATTGGCGCACATCATGGGAAGCCAGACTGTGTGTCACGTAGCGAGACAAGGAACAAGGGAGAACTGCAAATATGCCTTGAGGTTTTTGCAGCAAGAGGGTGACACATTTTAAGCAATCCCATATGTACTAGCTGCTGCTTGTTTTTCGTCAAGGGAATTTCGTAGATTAGTCGATTAGTCTATGGTCATTAGGAGGCGAGATAGAAAGATTATGAGAAGAATTTGATCCCTAAGCGCTTGCGGGTGGCGGCGGTCGAGCCCTAAACTCTGAAACTCATGGGCGAGGGCTTTTGAGTTCTGGGGCTTGACGCTGTTGCTCTGCTCTTTTTGCAAACCGCTTTTTGAGAAGTCCACAACTGGGCCGCCTCAGAGCATCGCTTGGATCTCAAAGACTCCAGTCTGCGGGCACGCTGCTGTCACGCTGTACTTGTCCAAAGCATCCCACCAGTTTTACCTGCTCAAAGCACCCCACCACCTGATCGTAGAGCTCACCGCTCCGGATCGCCTCATAGATGGTGGTGAGGTACGATCCGACCGTTGGGGCCACGTCGGGGAGGAAGGCTCCTGGGTAGTGCTTGGTCGCCCCGTTGGTTGTTCCAGCGCCGTTGGCTCCGTTGCTGTCGTCGTGCCCATTGGCTGTTACTGGCGTCGCCCACTCCAGCTCCTCCTCACCCAGGAATGGCACACCAAGATCCCTGCGAACGTACAGATACATGCGCTGCGCCGCGCCACCTAGGTAGGGCGCCGCCTGCGCTGCCCCTAGCCTGTACTTGGCACGCGTCTCGGAAAACTGAGAGCACGCGCTTGCGCTGCAGTCGCGGACAAACTTCTGCAGCACCGGCGTCGGGAGTGATTTCGCATCTTCTGCCGAGAACTTGCCGAGCATCTCCATGATGGGTGCCAGCATAGCCCGCGAAGCCTGGTTAAACATGTCTCGCGAGTCCTTGCGCCGGTTGAGGCTCTCGGGGTTGAAGAAGACGGCCCAGAGGAGCGCGACTAGGTCTGCCATGGCCTCCTCTGGGAACACGTCGCCGAATGCCTCCCTGAAGAGCCGGTCGAACGAAGGCCGCCACTCGCGGCGGAACTGCTCCCACATGGCACGGAGATCCAGGGCTTGGCAGAGCGCCAGGAGGTGCGCCGCCGTCAGTTGGGAGAGACACTCGACGGCGGTCAGGGTGTAGCGTGCCGAGATCAGGCCGATCGAATTGATGCCCTGGTTCCCGAGCTCAGCCGTCATGACGTGCGCGCCAACATTGCCAGACAGGAAGCCGAGCTCCGAGGTTACGGCTGCGGCCGTGATGTCGATCCCCTTCCACAGATACGAACCGGAGGGCTCGTCGGCGACCAGGTTCGGAGGCAGGCCCCTGTTGGTGTCCGGGTTGAAGAGATCCTTGCACTGCTCAAAGTGCAGGCGGCCCAGCGACTGCAGGCCTTGGCGCAGCTTCTCGACGGCCGAGGTGACCGCCTTTGCCTGGAAGTTGCCGCCGTGCAGGATTCTTCCCCGGGCCGTGTCAACCAGCGGGTTGTCTGTGACTGAGTTGACCTCGGTCGTCAGCTGCTCATATGCCAGGGAAAAGTCCTCGAGCACGGGACCGATCCACTGCGACGCTGTGCGGAGCGAGTACCGATCCTGCCTGAGCACGTTGTCCTTGCCGTCGTTGAGCCGGGCCAGCCTGGAGCCCTGCAAGAAGGCGTGGATGGTTCTGGCCGAGTCGACCTGGCCGGGATGTGGCCGGATCGCGGCAATGAAGGGATCGAAGCTCTCGTCCGTGCCCAGGAAAGCCTCCACCGACATGGCCGTCAGCACCTGCGACAGGCCAGCCAGGCAGAGGGACTCGTGCAGCGCAAGTGAAGCCACGCCCGAGGACACAGCTGTCCCGTTGATGATGGCCAGACCTGTCAGGGGAAGCGGTCAGTATCATAGTAGCCCCGCCCTACTCACTGAACTAGGCAGCTTGGACGGGTAATATGCTGAACCGCAAACTCACCCTCTTTCGGACCGAGCTGAATCGGGTTGATGCCAGCATCAGCAAGCGCCTTATCCGCCCGGACGCATCTTCGCTCGCCACGGCTGCGGCTCCCAGCATGGACACTCAGTCCCGGAGCGCCCTGCATCGCGCCAGCAATGTAGGACAGGGGGCTGAGGTCGCCCGAGGCGGAGATGGATCCGCGCAGCGGCATGAGGGGAACGATATCGCTGTTCAGGAGGCTGGTCAGGGTCTCGACAGTGACAGGCTGCACGCCCGAGGCACCACCCAGGAGCGAATTGAGCCGGATGAGCATGGTCGCCCGGACCCACGATTCGGGCATGCAGGTCGTGGCCTCGGGGTGGTCAAGCGGAATTCCCAGCTGCAGCGAGCGCGCCTTGGCATCGCCATTGCTAGTCCCGTTGGGAGTAGCGTGCTGGTTCTGAGAGTGCCGGGCCGGCTGCAATATACCGCAGTGTTTGCTGCGGATCAGAGCGCGCTGCAGGGCCTCGACGACAGCGAGGACGACGCGGGTGTCGGCGTTGCCGCCGAAGCCCGTGTTGACGCCATATATGACCTGGCCCCGCGAGATGCTGTTGATGATCAGGTCGGCTGATGCCGGGATCCCTGCCAGGGCATCGGCGTCGATCCTGAGCTTAGGGTTGGTGGATCTACATGGGTAGGTTAGCCGGTGAAAAGGGTATGCAAGGATGATTATTGAGGTCAGACCTTGCCACGGCCACCACGGTGCCTAAGGTCAGACTCCGGCCGTTGACAGTGATGGCATCCTGGGCGAGCCTCGCTTTCCTCAGCTCCTGCCAGTGTGATTTGAGAAGAGTTGAGAAGGCCATTATGGGAGGGAAGGTGAGAGGTACGGTAGGTAGCTGGAATGGAGGAGGGAAGTTGGTGCTGCAGACCGGTCTCGGAGGTTTCCATGTCAGGGCGAGACGAGGCTTATGAATTGATCATCGACGGCCAGGTGCAGCCGTGAGATGAAAGTGAGCCCGGTACATGCGGCAGTGGGTGGTTGGAGATGAAAATCCAGGTACCTGCCTTGACCGCGAAAACTCGGGTAGCGTGTGGCTTGCACTAGTCCGCATGCAGGCTCTGTCCAACGAGACGGGAGCAAGCCGCCAGCAGCCTCAATCACGGCTGCATTATTTCGGCGTCTTGACGAAAACTAGAATCTATTGATGCAGAGTTCCATTGATGGCGGATACCTGTCTGTTTGAGCCAGCCCACCCGAGAGGCATCGCGAAGGCAAGCGCCGCCAGCGGGGCTTGACACCGACTCCTCAACAACCGCAGTGCCGCCGCCGCCCACTCAGAAGGAAGCGGGAATCCCATGATCGGCGGCATGCGTCTTGTGGCTATCCGGGGCCTGAAGGTCGAGGCCCGGCGACGATATCCGGAAGCGAGGTATAGATGCGGCCGCGACACCGTTCTCCGTTCGGCAGTATAGGTTAGCCTAGACCTTTTATTTCTTTCTTTTTCGGCCTCAGCTGAAAGTAGCTGAAAAAAAAGCAATGAAGAAAGTCAAACGAAAGATAAGCAAAAGAAAAAACATGTCCAACTCACAAAAAGTCCGATTCTGCCGACGTGTTGACATAGGGCCAATCATCACCGTTTTGGGTCACGCTCAAGTGTTACGCCCGGCCAGGGCTTCGAAAGAAGTCCGTTGCTTCTTGTTACTGAGAATGTAGATACACTCGAGGCCCATGCCATCCTCCGGCTCTAAGCCGTCGGTCAGCTCTATCGACCTGAGGTGCTGTATTGGCCTCCTATGTTGCATCTGTGCAACGACTGAAGAGCAGGTCGCCTGCCCATTCTTGCGGTCATGGCGGCCGAAGTGACTGTGGTCCGGGTGGCAGGCTTCAAACCTTTGCCGCCCGAGGGCAGTGACTTGCCCTTATATGCACCGACAGTATCCAGATTCCCAACAGCTCACAGCAGCAAACCGAGTGGTTGAACGGGTGCAAACCGTGGTATAAAAATGCCACAACCTTCTTCCACGGGTGAGGGCCAGGAAACCCCAAGCTCGCTGGTTCGAGCCCGTCCGTTGACGGCGATTTGGAGCCATAGTAGAAAACCCTAACTTAGAACTGGGTTTTCGTAACGAGGCTTGCCCCAAAATAAGGGCAGCCGAGTGAGCTTTTGCATTTCAGTCCTCTTGTTTTTTTTTTCAATTTTCTACACAAGAGCAGAGGTAGCGCAAGTAGCACCATGCAACATATGGCCGTGATTTTCGTGGGTGATTTGCCGGGGCCGGTTGGGGCCGACAACCTAGGGTTAGGGGTGAATCCTTCTCCTTTGATGACATCAATGGCATCGGGGCCCGACGAGGCGAAGACGTAACAATGCGTGTGCTGACGAAATAAGTTTCATCTTGACAAGCTCATGGCGGCATGCAATGTCGACAAGCCGCCATGACCCGGCGAGGAGGATGCGGAGAAGGCACCACGAGCTAAAGAGCCGAGACTGGCAGGATTCAGACTGTTTCAATCCAACCATTCGACTTCCCAGTCGAGACGGCCATGAATAATTCGACCAGCAGCGAGGCTATCCCCCATGATTATTTTAACGTCCATGTGAACCCCTCGTGCTCGCAGAGAAGGCAGAGAGGCAAGGGCCGTCCAGTGATCCATCTATCCATCCGTCTTGACAGAGCCATCAAGCAGAGCATCTATATACCTACCTACTTCTCTACTAGAAAAATGGCAGACACTCGCTACTATCCCGCAACATCCGCGTACCCGTCGCCTCTGGTCGGCTTCGAGAATCTCGACCCCCTCCCGAATGACGAGGTGGGCGAGGGCCTCGAGAAGAGCCTTGTCAACCCACAGACAGGCATCTTGAGCAGCGCCTATAACGAGTTTGTCGATCCTTTGAACAGGGGCGAGAGGGGCGGCTTGTGAGTCTTTGCCGTCCCGTGCCGTCTTGTGGGCATCGTGTTCTTACCCTACGTGTGCTTTACTCGGTCGAACTGACTCTCCCAATAGCGATGTGCACATATACTACAACCAGGGCAGCCCGGCACAGACGAAATATGCCCGCGAGCTACACGAACGCATCCGCCGCGAGTGTAAGTCCATACCGTGCTCATCTGTGCTTACCTGTATATCACCACACTAAAACCCCGAACCCAAAAAGTCCCCGAGCTCCGCGTCTTCAACATCTTCGAAGGTCCCATCGGCCCGCACCCCGTCGCCATGATCGAGGTCAACGTCTTCACCCCGGCCCAGTTCGGCGCCATCGTGGCCTGGATCGCCATCTGGCGCGGACCGTTGTCCGTCCTGGTCCACCCAAACACCGTCGCGGGGCCGGGCGAGGACAAGATCGAGGTCGCCCGCCGCGACCACTCGCAGCGCGCAATCTGGATGGGCGAGCGCGTCCCCCTGGACCTCGACGTCTTCGCCGACATGGCGGCCGAGAACAACCTGGCAGGGGCGAGGACGTCATGAATTGGTTTCGTTGTCATTCTTTCTTAGCTTGGGATGGGAAACTGGAGTGGGATCCAGCAAGGATGGCGCAAACGGGAATGTCTACAAAGCTGCGGCGGGCCGCTTTCTCGCGATGATTATGTGCTCGAGTCAATGAATCAAGATTTTATATGCTCGAATACGGCGTTCCTAAATGTGCGAGCTATTTCTGGTTCGTCGTCTCAAGAGTCGACGTAGACCGACTGGCTGTCAGGGCTCAGGGGGTTCACAAACACGGGCGATTGCCAGCCCTCACACCAAATCTCATCATACCTGATTGTTTTCAATGTTCAATGTAAAAGTTTGCTTTCATCGATTACCTAGTTCTTGTGCAGTTCTCAAGCTCTTCTGTTTGGTCGGAGGCCCGTAGCAACCATGCCGAGGATTATGTGTCTTAGACCTTTACGGTAGGAGTATGATTGTTCCTAGAGATCAGAAGTCCGGAATCACTGAGCATGGGAAAGCAAGAACGCAAGGATCTGGAGGACCATGAGAATATCCTCCCCCTCGTCGGTAATCAGCCGGTCGCCGTGCCGCTCCAGGGCCGACTCGATGATCCCCCGGACCCTCCCATGTCCCCGCTCGAGCCTGTCCCTGGCGTCGCAGAACGCCTGCTCCTCCAGGGCCGACTCGGCGATCCCCCGGGCCGTCCCGGATCCCCGCTCGAGCCTGTCCCTGGCGTCGCAGAACGCCTGCTCCTCCAGGGCCGACTCGGCGATCCCCCGGGCCGTCCCGGATCCCCGCTCGAGCCTGTCCCTGGTGTCGCGGAACGCCTGCTCCGCCAGGAGCCGGACCAGGGGGTTGTGATGGGCCCGGAGAGGATGGGGTGGGCTGCTGCTGCTGCCCTCGGACTCGTAGCCGGCGCAGTGGGCCATGACGACCCTCCACGTCTTTTCGCGCCGGCTGAGGTCCATGATGTCGCTCATCGCCACCCGCAGCGCCTTTTCGGGCCCTCGGAGGCCCTGCCGCGCGGCGTCGCGGTCGCGGCTCGCCGCGGCGATCGCTGAAGGCAGCGCGTCCAGCCACTCGCGGAGCTGCGCGACCTTGGCGGCTGCCTCCTCGTGCTCGGCGGCGGCGATGGCGATGTCGGAGTGTCCGTCAAGCCCCAGCTGTGCCAGAGCGCCTTCCGCCTGTTCGAGGTCCTGATCCAGCTTCTTCTGCTGGATTTCTAGGGTATGCAGGGCGTCGTGGGCTTGGATCCAGGGCGCGTATGCTTCCTTGAATGCCTGTGCCTTGGTGGTCATGATTTCGCCCTCCAGATCCCGGAGCTTCAGCTCGCATTGTGCTGCCTCGATGGTGGCAAGCTCCTGCATCTTCTGCTCGATCCTGGTAAGAGCCATGATCGCGACTTTTGACTCTCGTTTTTAGGAGTTCGTAAAGGTTCTTAGAGAAAATCCCGTTTTATGACCTTGTGTGTCTAGGAAGTTCACATCGGATTCTTAGGGGAGTGAGATGTTGCTTATATACCTAGATTTAGAGGGGGGTTTCTCAATCTGAGATCACTGTGGGATGGTGATGCAACAACCGCATGATGACAACCACACATGCCATTGTCGGCTGTCAAATCTTTGTGGGAAGAATACGTGGAAGCTCCCTTTATTGTACTGTGTCTTTGTCTCGTTAGTCCATGGGTCAGAGTCCATGTTAGGTGATTAGACTCGTCCTCAGACAAACAAAGAGAGCCAAAGAGAGTACCCCAGGTGCACCACGAGTCTGGGAGGCCAAACCCCACATGGTTGGTCATAATCATTTCATTCGTTCCACCCGGGTAGAGCCTATCCTACTTCAGCCTCTTCACGCTATTAGCAACGTAGGGTAACATGAGGATGGATTCCGGAGCCACCGATTCAACGTAGGTTTTAGTTTGGGATATTCTCTTGGTCTCCAACTCCCACGGGTGGAGGGGAGGCCGTTTCGTTTGACAGACCTGCAAAGCGGGCATATCGTGTGCTTTAGGAGAAGAGTGGTGGTGCAGGAACCGACAGAATCATGCATCGACTGAAACCGCGTCCGCGCGTCTTGATACTCCCCCGTCAGCCGCTCAACAGGTGCTCGATGGCGCCCTGAACACTGCCGCCGCTCCTTCGCAGCGCCGCCACATTCCTGTCGAAGTCGAAGAATCCCATGTCGTTGAGCTGCCGTAGCTGCTCCGCGTACCGCTCCTCGGGCGGCCGGTTATCCGGGGGAGCCGCGGGCGCCGCTCCGAACCCGCCGCCACCCGCCTGCATCGCTTGCATCGCTTGCATCGCTTGCATGAACTGTTGCAATTCCGGCGACGCGAACGGGTTGCCTCCTCCGGGACCGCCGCCGAAGAGAGATGCGAGCGGGTCGGCACCAGGCACCTGGCCAGCAGCCGCTCCACCAGAGGCGGGGTTGTTGTTGCCTTGTCCAGCGCCCGCGCCTGCTGCCTGCTGGCCCGCCTGGGGGGCGAAGAGGGCAGCGAAAGGGTTGGCGGCCGCGTCGCCGCCCTGTGGCATGCCGAAAATACCGGGGAATCCGAACGGCATTGGCGGGACGCCCTGCGCACCGGCGTTGGCACCCGCGCCGGCGCCCCCCTCTGTTCCCGTCGAGGCCGGAGCGCCGTCGGGGGTGGTGCTCGTGGCACCCGGGGCGGGGAAGGCCCCAGCGCCAGCACCGCCTGGGCCACTAAGCATCCTACGCATTCGGGAGGTCACGCGGAGTGACTCGGCATCGGTCATCATGTGGCGGAACTGAGGCGACTGGACGATTTCGCGGGCGTTGGGCAGGCTACGCAGCATTGGATTCGACTGGATTATGAAGTTGACGAAGTCCGGGTTCTGGAGGGCCTCGTTCATGCTCTGTTGTATGGCGGGGTTGGACAGCATCTCGACCATCTGCTCCTCACTGGGAGGGTTCATCTAGCGGGGCGTCAGGCAGGCCAGTGTTAGCAAAGGCTTTGGCGTTGGGGGTGAGGGGTTTTTTTTTTTTTTTTTTTTAGGCGCGTTGCGCGCATGCTTCAAGAGCTGTGCACTTACACCGCCGTCTGGGCCAAAGAGGTCGGCACTGGGGAGAGGCACGTGGCCGGCGAATCTGGCGCCGGTCAGGCCAGCCAGCGGGTTGCTCGCAGAAGTGCCAGCAGCCATGTTGGTGGGCACAGCAGGCACCGCGGCCGCGGCGGACGTCTGGGCAGGCCTGGAAGGGTTGCTGGCGGCGCTCTTGACCAGGTGTATGGTGTTGCCGGTCTTGATTTTGTAGACGCTGAGAGCGTCATCGTTCTTCATGACACGGCCCGAGTAGATAAGGCGTTGGCGGTCGGCAGGGATGTTCTCAAACTCCTCGGCGGCCAGCTTGTTCTTGAGGTCGAGGACGGTGGCAGACTCGGACATGGTGATGTTGTGGCTGCCGTCGCCTGAGGTCTTGACCTTGAAGCTGAGCTGGGCGTCGCCCGTCTCCTCGGGTGCGTCGGCCATGGCGGGCGGGAATGCGATCACGTCTGCGCCGTGTTTCGCTGGCTGGTGCTCCTCGTTGGTGATGGGGCAAAGCCAGACTTAGTCGTGCTGTCCTGGCTGCTTGCTTGAAGCGATACGATGCGATGCGATGGGCTTCCGATGGCAATCGAGAGCAACCCCCGGAGGCAGGGTTGCGGGAGCGAACGCGGGCAAATGGATAGATATGGAGAGCAATACTTTAGAATACCCGACTTCTGATTGTTGGTACGTGGAACTTGATGGAGACGTGCGGCGGCGGTTGGACGACGCATGCGCTGTCAGCTCGGAAGTGGGGGAGGCGGCAGCTGGCCGCTGCTGTGGACCTGTTGGAAATGACGTCCCGTCAAGAACACAATGGGAAAAAAAAAAAAAAACTCAGCACCAGATTGAGGCTCGCCACTGCCCGCTCGCTCCCCAGCCGCGACTGCTTTGTCACCCCATCAAGTTACCGCCAACCAACCCAACATGATCAGGCAATAGGCAACCAAACACGGGCATATTCACCGGGCAATCAATCATGCTTTCAACTCTCAAGGTTGGACAGAGATGGAGGCAGGCACTCACTAGACTCACCTACCTAGATTCCGATCCCAAAAGCTTGATTCTCGCATATATGTTAGTAGCGCAGACTCCAGGGGAGCCGACGGGCACCTCGGATGCTGATGGAACGCAACCGAAGATGTTCGTTCAGCTCACATTTCAATCCTTCCGTCTTGAGAACCCCCTCTCAGGTACCTTCTCGCCGGCTGGGAGCCTACCTATCTCTGGGTAGGTAGGCACGGTCCCTAAATATTTATCGGCACCTGGCTGGCACCACTTTACGAAGCTGGAGATTGTCCAGCCAAATTGAACGCACAGAATACAACCACCACTGAATAAAAATAAATAAATAAATAATACCCACGCACTCTGGTATACCCAAAAAGACCTATAGAATTTTTTTCCCCTTTTTATTTGATGGTGGTTGTGCTTATTTCGTCGTAAAGGAAAGAATCCGGTTTTTTGTAAGGTGGTGCCAGGTGTCGATAATATTTTAGGGATCGTGGTAGGCTAGTGCCTTCCTGTTCGGGCAGGCTTAGTATTGGGGTCATCTTGAATATCATTTCGACCATTTCATCACCTCGCTCCTACCTGTCGAGACCTGGTGCGTGTTCTGAGAGCCGCATCACGTCCTTGACTCGTTGATGTGTCGCGTTGATTTTGCCGCGGAGCCGCCAGCCACGGAGAAGCACCAAGGATGGGTGGCTGTGCCAGTTGACATGCACTCAACTGCTGTGCCCCAAAGCTCCCCCGGCTGTACCCCCTGCAGGTCCAGGGGCCGCACACTTGCGGGGAAAGCAACGGCCGAGGTTGCTTGAGCTCAAGCAAATACCGGGGTAGATCTGAGGCACGAGGGAGCTGGGCTTTCAACAAAAGACAACAACAAAACATCCATTTTGAGCGAGCGTGTTTGAGTACAAACCATTTTCAAATAGGTCCATCCCAATATCCCCATTGCCAACATGCGAGGAATCCAACTAAAGGAATATGTCAAGGTAAATGACTTTGCTGCGCGCCCCAGCTTTCTATCGCCGTGTCTGGACGGCGTGAAGGCTCGGCTGCTCGTTTGAGTGAGCCTCGGCATTGGAGCTAACGAGACGATCTATCTCTCTTCAGGGGCCGCAAGAGCTCAAGGTGGCTGACCTTCCAGACCCCGTGCCTGCGCCGGATCAATACTTGATAGAAGTACATGTAAGTTGATCATGGGCATCTCGCTCTTTATGTTTTGTCTCGTTCGGAACCTAACGCATCCTCTTATCTGCAGGCCGCTGCAGCAAACTTCTTTGATATTCTGCAGATCCAGGGGAAATACCAAAATCAACCCCGTAGGTTCCGCTAACCCTCTGGCCCAGCCTCTATCAAGCTTAGGCTGGCGGTTTAAAGTCAAACCAAGTTCAATTGATACTAATCCCGAATCAAACATCAAAAATAGCGTTCCCCTGGGTCTCCGGCTCCGAGTTCGCCGGCGTCGTCCTTGCCGCGCCCTCGGCGGTCAACGGCCGCCCGCCCAAGTTCCCCGTCGGCTCGCGCGTCTTCGGCGCCAGCCAGGGCGCCTACGCGACCAAGGTGTGCGCCGCCGAGGCCTCGCTGCTCGCAGTCCCGGACGGCTGGTCCTTCCGCGACGCCGCGGGGCTCTTCGTGACGGCCCCGACCAGCTACGGCGCCCTGGTGGTCCGCGCCGGCGTCAAAGCCGGCGATTATGTCTTGGTCCACGCGGCCGCGGGGGGCGTCGGCCTGGCCGCCGTCCAGGTCGCCAAGGCCAAGGGCGCCGTCGTCATCGCCACCGCCGGCACCGAGCGCAAGCTCGAGGTCGCGAGGCAGTTTGGCGCCGATCACGTGGTCGACTACAACGACCCCGATTGGCCTGCCAAGGTCAAGAAGTGAGAGCATACACTGAACTATGCCATTTTTTTTTCTAGAGAGAAGTGCAAAAGTCTAACATGGCATTCCAAAACAGGCTGACCCCCAAGGGCCGCGGCGTCGACATCATCTACGACCCCGTGGGCATGGTGGACAAGAGCACAAAGTGCGTCGCCTGGAACGGCCGCATCCTCGTCGTGGGCTTCGCCGCCGGCACCATCGAAAAGTTGGCCCTGAACAAGGTCCTGCTCAAGAACATCTCCATCGTCGGCATCCACTGGGGCGCCTACACCATCAATGAGCCCGAGGCCATTATCGAGGTCTGGGACGGCATTCGCGACCTCATCCGCCAGGGGAAATTCAGGGGCACCGAGTTCACCGACAAAGAGTTCGCCGGACTCGAGGCTGTCCCGGCGGCCCTCCAAGCTCTGGGAGGCAGGGAGACGTGGGGGAAGGTTGTCATTGCAATCCCCCAGGGCGAGCAGGCAAAGCTGTAGGATGCCGAGCGGTTGCTGTATATACAAACACAAACCGTCGTGTAGAGAACAAATAATCATGACAGTACATGTTAGAAATACGTATGGATCACACCATACAAAAACTAGCTATCACCGTCATCAATTTTCAGTCAGGCTGGGCTGTCTATCTAAACACTATCTTCCAAGAAGAGAGATACTCGAGATTGGGTATGAGAAAGAAACCAGGCTAAAACGAGTCACAACCACTCCAAAAGACAGCGCGATCAGTGAAATCAGATGCAGCAGGAAGCGGGTGAGCTAAGCCCCGGATTTCCATGCATCATCATGCGATTACCGAGGAACGCAGCGGTGGGGAGTGGCCTACGACATTGCTATGCTCGCCTCCGCCGCTCTTTAGTGCCCCCTTCTCCCTCCGAAGTCATTGTCCTCAAGCCTAGCCGCCGCCCGGCATTGACAATCTCTGGAAGCCAACGAGAACATCCCGATCCACGTTGACGGCCCATTGCGATTCGAACGCGGCCTCTCCACCCGTCGCCTGGACGAGCGCCTGTAGCCTTGACTTGATGAAGGCGAATGTATGCTCTTTGCGGATCTGGTCCCTCCACGCGAAAGCCCTCTCGCGCACGTCTTGTGGCGTGTCAAACTCGCTCGCGTTGGACTCGGGCGATCCCTCCCAGACGAGAGTGTCAGCAGCTGACGCATCCCCTCCCTGGACCTCAACCACCACGGTCGTCCACATGGAGAAGTAGTCTTGCAGCTTAGATAGGACAAGCTCCAGCAAGCCCGGCGGAGCGCCTGGGCCTGCCGCCGCCAGCTCGCACAGCCGCGTCAGAGCCAGGCACGAGAGCTTCTGCCGCTCCGCATCAGCCATCATATCGAACGATCCGAACCACTCTGCGCTCAGCCAGGCCCAGACAGACGCGACATCGCCCGCGACCGACATCAAGTGGACCAGCGCCTGCGGCTCGCCAAGTGTAATACGGGCCAGCAGCGAAAAGTAGTGCGCCTCCTTGACAGGGCTTAGTTTGGGATTTCGGCGCTGCGGGCCAGTCGTCTGATGACACTCCCACGCGTCGTGCAGACCCTCTAGCACCAGCCGTAGGAGCCCGATATCGAGCATCTCCTTCACCAGCACCGTCAGGCCCTCGGGGCCTCCGAGCTCCTGGGCCGCTCGGAGCATGTAATCCAGCGCCTTGACAGCGTGATGGACCTGATCTTTGTTTTTGGACTCCACGGCCATTCTGAGCGCGGTCAGCGTCGGCCGCCGGTACTCGTCCCCGAGGATGCCCTCTGGTGCAAGAAGGATGTACGACCCCACAATATGGACAAGCTCCTGTGAAAGCTGATTGTCGAATGAAATAAAAGGGAGCCCTACGAGCTCAAGGGCCATCAGTTCCGGAGATACGGGCGGCGAGGACTGTGTCATGGTGGCTTTCCAGACCTCGGTGGCCTCGTCGACGAGGAATTTGTGAATCTCCGATGACGGATCCATGGCTTGAGCGATCAAAGGCACCATGAAGGGATGGTACCGCTGAGAATCGGCGCCTACCGAGTTCACGAGTGTCGACAGGATGGCGAGGATCGATTGCTTGAGCATGTAGCTTTCGTCCCCTGCCTCGGCCCAGAGCTTGGGTAGCGTCTCCATCAAGGCGTCGCCCACCTGTCTGGCAGACGACTCCATGCGTGAAATTAACACTCGGATGGTGTCGAGCACGGCCAGCTTGGATTCGTCTTGTGTGAGCTCCGTCAAAAGGCTGACCAGCCGTGTAAGGGTCTCGAAGGCATACGGCTGGAATATCTCCCCCTTAAACTCGAAATCGTCGGCAATCTTCTTCAGCTGCCGCGCTGCCGTGACTCTCACTACCAGATCATTATGCCTTTCATCTTCGGGGTTCATCAGGTGGCGATATATCTCGAAAACTATGGGCCGCGTCGCATCCGCCATCTTCATCGGAACCCATTGGCTCAGAAGAATGGCGATGCGTCGCCGGAGCAGTTTGGCCAGGTCTCCTTGTAGCTGAACGTCCTGGACTAGAGTAGATGTCACGAAGGAGTCGAAGTCAAAGACCTCGTACACCGTCGGGGCAGCACAGCCCATGGCTGTGTAGACGGCCTCCTTGGCCACAATGTCAGAGCCGGCCTGGGCGGAAGTCTGGAAATAATTCAGTAGGGGCGGTCCGAGCAACCGTTTATAGTGGATCAGGAGGTCGAGGAAGACACGCTCGGCACAGGGTCGCACTTCAAACTGCCAGGCATCTCCCGAGTCGCGCTCCTGCGCTTCCCATGCTTCGGGGTCCTCCTCCCAAGCTTCTAGGTCCGCCTTGCGAAACACAAAGAGCTTGGTAATGACCACATCGACGATCTGAGCGACGAATTGGTCGGTGAGGAGCTGCGTCTTGACCGTTTCTTGTGCCTGTTCCTGCTCTTTGAGAAACTCGGCGCTCTTGTACTTGAATGTTTGCTGGGGTTTGAAGACCATGGCGATGCAGTTCCTGAGAAGAAGCAGCCCCTTGAGAGTCAGCTTTTCAAGCAGCGGGCCCTCGACCTTGGACTTCGAAGCACCACCGTCGTTATCATCCGATGGCTTGCCGCCAGATTTGTCAAAGACCTCGGCAAATTTGGCGACGAGGTCCCAGTATGCACGAACGAGCTGGAGAGAGTTGGGGAGGAGCGCAAAGCTGGTTGGGAGTGCTTCGCATACCTCAAGGTGCAGCTTGGTGAACTGGACCAGGTGCTTGCCTACTATCTCCTGGTATGGAGCCGGAACGGCCGAGTCGTGGCTGACGAGGCCCAGGAACTGGCCGAACTGGTTCTGTGTTATACCCCAGAACTCGATCACGAGCTGCTCCCGGTGCGGGCTGTCATAGCCGACTGTAACGAGCGGCCGCAGCGTCCGGAGGCAGAACAAACTGTTCTCCATGGCGTAGTCCGCAGCGTCTTCATCACCACGCCCACGTGTCAGGAACTCGAGCCAGTAGGTGACCTGCTCTGAGTAGACTTCGCCCAACAGCTGGACCAGCTCAGGGGTGGCGTCGCGCAGGGCAGTCTGTGACTTGCGCAGTCGAGCTGTAGCGAGTTCTTTGACGGCTCGTAGCAGGACACGCAGGGTAGCGGCAAGCTGAGCTTGCCTGCCGGTTTTGAAGGCGCGAACGAACCCAACCATGTCGGCGAAGGCGGAAGGCCATTCGGCGGGGTAGTCTATTCTAACGACCTTGGCCGCGGCCAGCGCGCTCTGTACGGCGAGATTTTTATCATCCTCCTCTACACAGCCCTGGAGGAGCCTCGACCGGATTATGTTCTTCTGCTCGGGCCGGATGGTTGACTTGGCCGAGATGTTGCGCCAGAACTTGTCAATGCCATTTTTGAGGAGGATAATGGCGAGGAAGCGGGCCTGGCGGTTGATGGACTTTTCGAGATATATGGTCTGGAGAGCGAGAACAGGACGCCGATTAGGTTAGCAGGAAGTCGTCCGGGGGATGGGAAGCGTACAAGAGCCAACAGTCGGATCCACTTGCCTGGAGGTGAGGATAGAAGTCTGGATATGTCTCCCAGGCCTTGAGCTGTTGATCGGCAGCTAACCTCTGGGTTTGATCGGTCGAGCACGACGCGAGCTCAAGCTTCATGCACAGCTCCTGGAGGCTGAGAGGGGTTGCTTCCCCGGGAGCCTCGATTGCGAAGCTCATTCTTCTTGGCCCAGGTGTGCTCTTCAGGGAGTTCGTAGGCCCTGGGCTCTCATCCGGCGGCGTAACGTGAGGGTTGGTGTAACTTTGCGCCGTTCTGGGTTTCGTCGGAGCCCAGGTTGAAGCTCTCGAATATTCGCACGCGTTCGATGATGGGGCTGGGGGTGACGCGGGGTAGAATCCACCGCTGTCGAACCTCCAACGGGGCTGCGTTTGGCGGGGGCAAGGCGGGGCGGTACCTGGATTGTTACAGGGGCTGCTCTGATCTCTTTGGTGCTATTGACGTGTTCATATCATCCAAACATGGATTCTTGCGCATCCGTGGACTGCTTGAAACGTGGTAAAATATTAATACCTTAATAGGTGGTAGCCATCGGCCAAGGTGGCTGAAAATGGCAAGTATATGTCGGTGGCACCTACCTAGGTCGAGACTTGCCTTTTTTGCCGATTCCAGCAAAAGTCCAGAGCTCCCCTCAAGGTAAATTCGCGATGACAGGACTGCTACCGAACATAATGCAGTCTAGAATCCAGCCGTGTTGACCATCGTTCTGTTCATCATCATCAACTTGAGGCAGGCGCGATACATAGACCCAAGCAGGGTTGTATTTCAGCATCGCCTCCTCCCCGTCTCTCTCTTATCAAACCCTAATCCGCATACACCATCACAAAATCATGGCGCCAGCCTCGGTCCCAGAGTACGTCGACGACGCAGTCGAGAAGTGGCTCATCTGCACCGCCTGCGGAACCCAGTTCCCAACAGCCGATCGCAACGCACTCAAGACATGTCGAATATGCGACGACCCGCGCCAGTTCACCCCTCCCTCGGGCCAGAGCTTCACCACAATGCAAGCCCTGGGGGAAGCATGTCACCGCAACGTCTTCCACCCATACATGTTTTCCCACTCCACCACCGAAGTCGGTGCCAAGGGGATATACCCAACAGGTCCCCTGCTACTCAGCATCGTGACCGAGCCCAAGTTCGCCATCGGGCAGCGCGCAATCCTGGTCCGCACAGTCGCAGGAAACATCCTCTGGGATTGCCTCACTTTTCTGGACATAGATACTATCGGGCGCATCCGTGCCCTAGGCGGCCTGAAGGCCATCGTCATCTCGCACCCCCATTACTACAGCGCCCATGCGCACTGGGCAGAAGTGTTCAAGTGTCCAGTGTACCTCGCCTGCGAGGACAAGGAGTGGCTCACCATGACATCGCCGTCACAGGTGTTCCTTGGCGCTGGTGCCGACGAGAACAGCGGCGGCGACGATGCCGCGGCAGCGGTCCATGACATCCCCATATCGGGCCAGAAATCGGGGTTCCAGGCCATCCGCCTCGGCGGACACTTCCCCGGGAGCCTGGTTGGGCTCTGCTACCGCCGCTTGTTTGTGGCTGACACCCTCATCACGACCCCGGCCGGCGTAGGCAACTGGGAGTTTGACGCGATGGGTTCTCCTCGATCGCGCCCGCCCGGGATGAACACCTTCGCATTCATGTGGAGCATTCCCAACATGATTCCGCTCTCGGCCGAGGAGGTCGCTCGCATGTGGGACAGACTCAAAAGACACGAGTTCAGGAGCACGCATGGGGCGTTCATGGGCCACGACATCGAAGACTCTGACGTCAAGGCCAGGGTCCTGTCAAGCATGCAGATCCAGATTTCGCGCATGGGTTGGGCCGGCCATGCGCTGCTCGGCGAGTCGCTTTAACTACTTCCCCGGGCTGTCTTTTCGGCCGGAGCTTCAACCGCCGTCGCCAACCATTACGTGAGGGCCAAGACGAGACAAGACATGGACATGCAGGGCACTTTTCTCTTTAAGAAACATCATGCCCAGATCGATTGGTTGACCTGGGCAATATCCTCACTCGATGGGAAATATATCGCGCTACCATAGCTCACTACGTGGCAGCAGGTTGTAAGCGAGGTTGCATTTTGGGACGTTGATGCTCCAGATCCTAACCCGATAGGGCGGCATGCAGGGAACTTTTCCGGCTTGGTATTGATCGCCATGTGATACATTTCTCGCTTCTAGCTTCTGGGTTCTTTCCACGCTGAATTTTGATGACATTGCATATCCTCTCCTGCCAGTAAGCACTTCCCCATCAGGGAGACTCTTGGGTTACATGGGATACGTAAACGAACAGCCCGCAGGTAAGGTAAACGGTTGGCATTCGGGGCAAGGGTTCCGTCAAGCCGCAAAAGATGTGGGCATTTCCCCGGCACCTGCCCGAGTTGAAGTCCCCTGGCGACTATTATGATATAACCCGGCCCTCCCCCGGGGAAAGGAAGGCTTTTATTATGAGTCTCCTTTGCAGCCACCCGATAGAGATCCACTCAGTCCTTTGGTTCAGCCGGCACTTCCAAACATACACGCAAAAGCCGTGATCATGAGGGTTTCCCTAGCTTTGGGTGGGCTGTTATCGCTTGGCTGGGCCTCCGAGGCCAGTGGTCGCTCTGCTGTTGATCTTCTCGAATCGCTCAAGAGCCAAGCCCTCTCCAATCTCAAGCAAGCGCAGCTTGACAGTCGATCTGATACAAAGCGTGACGAGCCTGGATGTTCTTACCATAATACAATCGTCAGAAGGGACTGGTGAGTTGGCTGGAGCTCGTTACATCCAGCTATACTCACCATCAACTAACAATATCGTCTTTCATCACAGGGAAGCCCTAAACAAGGATGAAAGAAGGGATTATACGCGAGCGGTCAAGTGCCTTATAGACAAACCATCACAAGTCGACCCAAGCTTTGCTCCCGGAGCTCGGACAAGATACGATGACTTTGTTGCTGTCCATATCAACCAGACAGACCTCATCCACGCCTCGGTGAGTATGCTCTAGTCGGAGAGTAGTTAAGTCCGCGTTACTGAACTATTGTCCGGAGTACCGTCTCAGGGGAATTTCCTCACTTGGCACAGGTATTTCGTCTGGGCTTACGAAAAGGCTCTGCGCGAGGAGTGTGGCTACAAAGGCTACCAGCCAGTAAGTTCTTCGAAAAGAAACCTAGACAGAACCATGTGTGTATAAGTGTCGAGCTGATCCCTAATGGCATTAGTACTGGAACTGGTTCACCTACACCGACGATCCGTACAAGTCCCCTCTTTTCGACGGATCCGATTCCTCTGTAAGCGGTGATGGCGATTATTGGGAGCATAACGGGACAGTAATCGGCCCCGGCAACGTCTTCGTCCCTTCGGGCAAAGGAGGTGGCTGCGTCACCAACGGGCCCTTTGCCAAGTGAGTCTCCAGCTTCTCAAGTTGCCAGTCAAGACAAGCGTTGGGAGGCTGACATGCCGACAAAACCAATAGCACAACCATCAATTTGGGGCCAGTCAAGCCAGCCATGCGCGGCCTCGAACCCTCCCCGACCGGCCCGCTTGGCTACAACCCACGATGTCTCCGGCGCGATCTCAGCCCGATTGTTCTATCAACGTATATGACAATCGACAACCTGCACAACATAACCGCCGGAGACGCCAGCGCAAACATCAAGCTCTTCCAGGATGAGCTCCAGGGCCGAGCCAAGGATGCATTTCCCGGCATGCACTCAGCGGGCCACTTTGGAGTGGGTGGTGAGGCGGGTGATCTCTACTCGTCCACCAATGAACCGACCTTCTTCCTTCACCACGCCATGGTCGACCTCGTGTACTGGATCTGGCAGTCGTTTCACCTGCGCGACGGGGTCGCGTATGAAATCGCGGGCACCATTACGTCGCGCAACATCCCACCCAGCCGCAACGCCCTCAAGACGGACCCCGTTGATCTGGGCGGCGGGCTCCTCGGGGCTGAGATGAGGCCGATCTCGGACCTGCTCGATACTCAAGGCGGTGCCCCGTTCTGCTACACCTATGTCTAAAGCAGCGCTTCTTGGATGGGGATATCTGGATGAGCGAGTCGCCAACCGAAAGACGGATTCTGGTACCGTAGTAAAGTTAGGTCGCTTCCAGTCTCGCCAGACGAAGGACATAAACCCAGAGTGAAGTACGAAGCTGTGGCCAATGGTGGGAATAAGGGCTCGGGCGTCAAAGACGGAGACGAAAGGCGTATTTCTCAGCCTATGGAATTTCGAAAGAAGTCTGGTAACACCGCATCAAAATGCTCTCGTAATTTGGAACAACAGCCAAACCCACAAGACGAAATCGATGTGCAGTAGTCTGTGAGAGTCGTGGTTCTAAACCATTGGAGACCATGTGGTGGTGAGACAGTGCGGACTGGTCTATTGACAAGATAGATACACGGTGTGCAAACCCATCCTTGCCTGACTGACGCGGGCTGCCACCAGCTTCCATAGACACGCCGCCAGACCCCATGAGGTAACTATCAATCCAATTACCTCAGGCACGCCCCAGCTGGACGGCTTGACGATGGCGTCGTCCCTCAAGACCGGCCCCTCGACGTCGGGCCTGCAGGTCTTGGCCATCCCCGGCGTCGTCCTGCTCGTCGCCTTCCTGGGCTACAGCTCGCAGTGGCTCTTCAACAGCGCCGCCGACCTGGCCCCCGGCCCGCTCACCACGACCCAGACCGTCGTCTTCAACGTCCTCCTCCTCAACCTGTGGTGGAACTACTACAAGGCCTGCACCGTAAACCCGGGCACCTACGTCCTCCCACCCCCCGCCGACGACTCCTCCGACTCCCCCTCCTCCGCCGCCGACAAGCCATCGCCGCCCCCCGCCGGCTCGACCGATGACGGGAAGAACAAGAAGCAGAAGCAGGACAGCCGGCGGGAGCAGCGCGAAAAGCAGCTCGAGCAGCTGCAGCGCTGGTGCAAAAAGTGCGCCGCCCCGAAGCCGCCGCGCGCCCACCACTGCCGGCACTGCTGCCGCTGCATCCCCAAGATGGACCACCACTGCCCCTGGACCGGCAACTGCGTCTCGATGCAGACCTTCCCCTACTTTATCCGCTTCCTCGTCTCGACCAACGCCGCTCTCTGGTACCTCCTGCGCCTCGCCTACCTCCGCTTCCGCGGCCTCTACGACGTCCGCAACCTGCCCGCCTACCTGGGGCCCTCGGCCCCGGCCCTGGCCCACCTGACGTGCGTGACCCTCATGTCCGCCGGCGTCTCTCTCGCCCTGGGGATCCTGCTCACCACAACGGCCAAGGCCTGGGTCTTCAATCGCACCATGATCGAGGACTGGGAGGCAGAGAGGCACGAGGCCTTACTGGCCCGCCAGGGCATCCGCAGCCGGGGCGGGTCGATGTGGTGGGCAACCGACGACGAGACGGACGCGTCGGACGGCAGCGGCAGCGAGCCGGAAGAGGCTGTCGTCGGCATGCCCACGCGCCGCGTCGAGTTTCCCTACGACATCGGCGTGTGGGGCAACATGTGCCAGGCCATGGGCACGCGCAACTTCCTGGCCTGGTTCTTCCCCTTTACTAGCGGGCCCGTCGTGTCCGCCACCGGCCGCGGCCCCGGCTGGGACTGGGAGGAGAACGGGTTCAACTCGCGCGAGGGTATGTGGCCGCCGCCGGACCCGGAGAAGCTGCGGCGGGCGCGCCAGGGCGGCTGGCCCGCGCGCGGGGGCGAGGACGCGACGGCGGCGTCGTACTCCAGCCCCGAGGATATGAAGGCCGCGTTCAAGGCCAGACAGGAGCGCGACCTGCTCCGGCGCCGCAAAGGCTGGAACCAGCAGCCGTCGGGCATCATCGCCGAGCTGGAGGAGCACGAGGGGTTAGAAGTGCTCGACGGCTACCCGGGCGCCCAAGAGGAACAAGAAGACGGCGAAGACGACAGCTACTACGAGCATGGCATGGATGGCGAGCCGGGCTGGACCAACGCCGACGGTGATCGGCTACGGGACTTTGGTGTTGACGAGGATGCTGAGGAGGACGAAGATATTCCCATTGGGGAGCTGCTCCGTAGAAGACGAGCCGCGGCTCAAGATACGGACAGTTGATAGTTTTACTACCTGATAAAATAAAAAAATAAAAAATTAACAATCAGACCTGGATAACATCAAAGTTTTCCCGACATACGTCAGCCACGCATTTTTGGACCAAAGGTCAAACCCAAAAGGCATCGTGAAAATTCTACCACCCACGAACGAGATCCAACGCGGGCACAGCTCTAAATAACCTATCTACAATGTATCTCGACACTCGGAGCTGGCCAGACCGAGTGAACCTATAGACGAAACGAACAAAACAAAACTGCAAAAATCTCGGGCTGCTACGCCGGCTCTTCACCAATCATCATCACGATCCTTCTTGGCCATGGCGTTCTTCCGGGCCAGAAGCGCGTCCGCAAGACTGCCGGCGAGACTGGGCGTCGGCGTGTTGCTTCGGCTGCTGTCAGACCCGTTCAGGCTCATGCCAGAGTCGCGGGCCTGCAGATTTGCAGGCTTCCTGCCCGCAGCTGGCCGCTTCGCAGGCGGCAGTGGCTTGTCTCTCCCTGCGCCGTTCTGCGCGGGTGGCGCCGGCGGGGACGGTCGGGCCGCCACAGGTGGGGGAGCTTGCTCCTCGACGTATGCCGCCGGCACCCAAGCCTGCTGATCTCCCTTCTTGGCCAGCCACCAACCTAAGACAGAAAACAAGAAAAATTAGCGAGGCCCAGAAATCTTTTGGGTGGTCAAAGTTGCAGGTTGCCAAGGGAGAGAAAAACACATAAGCAAAACGTACCATTGTTCTCCTTTTGCACAACTTCAATCAGTTCCCCTTCCCTGATCGACATCTCGTTCTCCCTCTGTCCAGCAAAGTCGTACAGCACTTTGGCCATAATCTTGGCCTTGGCTGGCGGAGCTGCCGGGGGAGGCGGAGGCGGCGCGCGGACCGCAGAGGTGTTCGACTGGACAGGGCGCACCGGTATGGTGGCCGTGGCTGCCGCTGGCGTCACCACCGGGTTCGCCTGCGC
Source organism: Falciphora oryzae (assembly GCA_000733355.1). Classification (NCBI taxonomy): domain Eukaryota; kingdom Fungi; phylum Ascomycota; class Sordariomycetes; order Magnaporthales; family Magnaporthaceae; genus Falciphora; species Falciphora oryzae. The sequence goes on from JNVV01000001.1 coordinate 1,393,153, forward strand.
GCGGGGCTGTGGGACAGGCCGCGAAGATGCCACTGCCGCTGCCGCTGGCGTAGCCGCAGGCCGGGCCTGGGGCGTGCGGTTCGCAGTCGCCCTCGAGGGACGCCCGTTCGGCCCACCGGGCTTGATGAGCTTGCCCCGAGTGATGGGTCGCGGCGGTACAGGTTTTCCCTGTGGTGTTGGACGCGAGGCCGAGTTTGGAGGTTCGCCCTGCTGCGTGTGCACCGCTCCGCTCTTGTAGAAGTCCAAGGGCAATTGTGAATCCTTCACGACCTTGACCAGTTGCATCTTGCCCGGCTTCTTAGCATACTCAATGGAGTCCCCTATCTTAAGGTTGAATCCTCCAGGCATGACCTTCTGCATGTGGGTGAACAGCTCCGTCTTGAACACGCAGTTGAGCAGCGGATCGGCTTCTTGCGGTGACCCGATCCCAAGCGAGAACCAATCGTCGCGACAGGTTGATGCTCCAACAAACCTGATGGCGCCAAGGGGAATCGCCTTTTCCGTGGATATTTGGACTTGGCCGCCAACCAACATCTGCGCAATAACGTAGAACTTGCTGTTCGTGACGATGAGCATGCGAGGGCTTGGCTTGCTCGATCGACCGAACTTGGCCTCCAGGATCTCACCCCTGCACGAGAACACGGCCTTCTCGTTGTTCCCCAGCCCCATCGAGTTGCGAATGTGAGAGCCGGGGCCGGTGGAGGCGTTGATGCCCAAGTAGTCACCAAGGAAGCGCCGGGAGCCGAGCAGACTGTATCTGCGTCTTTCCTTGCGCCCCTGCAGCGCCGCGTGTCCTTGATCTCGCAGCTGGAGGTACTCGGCCCCGGTCCTCTTTTTACGCCAGAACCTCTGGATCCGAGTGGCAGACTCAGCCCTGTAGGCCAGGTATGCCCTCCACATGCGCTGGATACGTGTGGCCATGTTGTGCCAGTATCGGTCACGCATATGCTCTAGGGCAAAGAGCGTCTCGGGCGACTTAATAAACGCCTTCGTGACACCCATCTGCCACTCCTCCTGCGGGATGCTGGTGTCCTTGAGGATTTGCTTCACAGCTGCCTCATATGAGCCTTGCCATGTGTACTCACCCGCATACGAAGTCGCGGGCGACAAGAGGAAGAAGCGATCGACAAACTTCTCGAAGGACTGACGGTACGCGAAACCTGCCCGGCGGATGCGAACGTTCTCCTGTAAACCAAGATATTTGATCTGATGCAGGACGTTGGGAACGTTATACTCAGTCGGGGATTTGTTCTCGTTGGGCTTGATTGTCCGGATATACGACGGCTGGCACTTCATGAGCGTCTCGACGAGTGCATTGGCCGAGGTGCGGATCCTGTCACCTGCAGTTGGCGGCTGCTTGCGGTTGTCCTGGTCGACCTGGTTGGGGAAGAGCGTGTGCACAAAGCGGTTCTGACTGTACTGGAACAGGCCAAGCAGACCTTTCAGCAGCTGGTCCTTGTTCTTATCCGTGATGCCGTCGACGGTATACGCGACGTCTCCGGCATAGTGCTTGATGATGAAGCTGCCCTGGCGCGGCGTGAGATGCGGGTGCGACATGCCATTGACGCTCTGCATGAACGTGCGATCACAGGCGGCGGGGTCGGCATGCGCCGTCTTGGTGGCATCCTTCATGGCCGACAGGATTCCGGGCGGCCGGATGTTTTCGATCAGTTCGCACACAACCTTGTTGTCGAAGTACTTGATAGGGGTCCACTTGATCTGTTCCCGAGCATACTCCTCCTGCTCCGTCTTCAGGGTAAGCTGGATGAAGATCTGCTGCAGCTTCTCGTTCACGTAGTTGATGCACAGCTGCTCGAAACTATTCTTCTCAAAAATTTCGAACCCGTAGATGTCCAGGATACCAATCGTGTTGGTCGTCTGCTGCCGAGCCTTGAGCGACTGGTTTATCCTGTCCACGATCCAATCAAACAGGTTGTTGTAAAGGGCCTTAGCTAGCGCATCGCGGGTAGCCGTGGCCTGCGAAACGTTGGCGGGAGACTCTATCACCTCTCCATTCCTGGGGGTGAGTATCCTGATCGTGATAGCGTTAATCAGCTGCTGGGAGTCGACCTCCATCAGGTAGGCCAAGAAGTCGACCACGGACTGATCCGACACTGCCGCGTATCCGTCGTCGCCCTCGCGGAAGACCAGGTTGCCCGTCCACAAGATGGCGGCCAAGATGCGGAAGACGTTGTCCTGCTCCTCCTGGGAGAGGCCAATGACCTTCATAGCGTTCAGTGTGTCTTGGAACTCGGCCAAGTCGTCTATGCCATCGACATCGAGACACTTGGACCTGCTGGTGTAGAGGTACGTCTCGGGCTTTTGGATGCCGAAAATCTGGCGGTAGTTGTCCGACGCGCCCTTCGTGAACTGGTAGAAAATGTGGAAGTTGCGCTCGTTCGTGATCTGGCCCACTACCCTCGTCTTCTCGAGCAGGTAGTTGGTGATGTCGGCGCCGACGGGCTCACCCATCGCGTTGAAGTGTATTTGCAGGTACTTGCCGAAGCGCGACGAGTTGTTGTTGCGCAGTGTCTTTGCGTTGCCGAAGGACTCCAGCAGGGGGTTGGTAGCCAGCACCATGTCCTTGATCTGCTGGATGTCGCCAGACTCGCCCCCCGACACATTTGCGATGTATTGCATGATGCGCTTCGCGGCCTCGGTCTTTCCCGCACCTGACTCGCCCGAGATGATGACGCACTGGTTGTCCTTGTAGGCCTTCATGTTGTAGTAGGCCGACTCGGCGATCGCGAAGACGTGAGGCGGCATCTCGAGGCGGTTCTTGCCCTTGTAGCTGTCGAGCACCTGGTCCGTGTAGATTCCGAGGTCCCTGAACGGATTGACCGATACCAGCACATGGCCGATATATGTGTATATCTCCCTGCCCTCGAATCGCTTCTTCAGGTTCTCGTTGATGGCCTCGTTGGAGACCTTGCTCAGAAGTGTGAGATCCGAGACACCAATCTCCTTCTTCTTGCCCGTGTCGAACATGGCCTTCTTGGGCTTGCCGCCAGCGCCTGAGCCACCGCCAGCTGCAGCGCGCTCCTGCCTAGCGGCTTTGTCCTTCCCTCGCCGCGTGATCGCCTTGGAGCGCGAGAAGTCATGTCAGCAAAGGCGACAGCGCCTGGAGCAATTGCGGCTCGCAGGGCTGGGACTCACCATAGCGGGTTTCCCCTCGGGTTGTGGTCGCGGCTACAACAACAATTCCGGACAAGGATAACAGAGCTTCCTTCAGGCCGGAATGGCTGGCTTGAGCGTCCTTGGCCTGCTCTCGCTAGAGTCGCTAGAATGATGCTGACGAGCGCGGCAAGTCGATGATTATTCCGACAGTGGCTTTCGAGTGTTCGCGAATGTGTGTCGCCAGCCTCCGGCGGCTTTTCGTGGTGAGCAGACTGGTCGGTGAGAAGTGGCTTCGCCTCGTCACTTACGAAACGTCCAACTTTCGCCGGTGCCTGACTGGCGCCGGGATAGATGAAGCAAGGGCCTTGCGCGTGCCCTTGCCAGTGACGAATTGCCCCACCACAGCGGCCTCTGCCCGCTTGGTACTGACTGCGCCTCCCGGCCACCAAGTCGTTGCGCCACAGCCCGACGTGACACCCAAGTGATGTTTGGTGGTCCGTGGTGGTCCGTGTCGCACAGCCACAGTCATTGGCGCCGTGATTCCACATATCCACGGAAGGAGGTGGCGGGGGCCGAACACGGCATCCATCAATTTCATTTCTCTCGCACGCGCCGGTACCCTTCTACCGTCCTCATCGGCCTGACTTGGATGCCCGGCATGCGCCGACTCCGGCCCGATCCGCACTATCGAAGCTTCGATCCCGATCACACAGACGGTTGTCAGTCTTTTCATTTTCTTCCTTTCTTTGCACAGACTTACTCAGGAGCGTCTGCGGATTCATCCACAGTTTGGGTATTTCGCCGCTTACGCTAGCGTATTTACTCAAAAAGACGGATTCGTATAGATGATGTGCAACACGCCTTTGGCTTTCTAAGTAGTCATATCATATTCTTCACCAGCAGATGCCTCGAACATGCATCAATACTCAATATTACGCCCAGCGATACGAAGCAACCACACGGAGGTTCGGTATTTGCTAAAGAGAAGCGAGGGTAGGCATACATGTTGGCAGATGGCACGTATAAAAAACTGTCATGACAGGGTAGGGATCACAAGAGCAACAGATCCAACCCAACCAGGCAGCAGTCAAAAAGCTCTGACGCCTATCACTGGTGCTGGCTCGGGCCGCACAAGACACAAAGCGCGACATGCTCTTCCCATGGCCTGGCACTCATATCATCGCCATTGAAAGACAAGGAAACCAGGCAGAGGGGTCGGTTCGTAGTTCAAGCAGTGGGCTTCGCAGAAAACAGCCGGGGAGTTCTGTGGTGCGCAGCAGAGCCAATATGGACGGACAGCTGAGCTTTTCGCGACGAACTATCCAGTTTAGAACCCCAGCCGCCCGTTGCCAAGGCGTGTGTCGTCCTGTTCCTGGAACGACGCCTCCTTCATGGAGGCGGTGCCCAGGAGTGTCTCGCAACCCGATCGCCATGGCAGGCTGGGGGCGAGTTGGCCAGGCAAGTGGTGAATAGCGATCGGAGGGAGTCAAGAAACCCCAAAACCGTTCTCGGTCACGTTCGCTTGGGGGACCGCGACAGGAAAGGCCTCCTTGATAGCTTGGCGCGAGTGCAGAGCTAAGATCGGATTCTCAATCTGACGAGCCCATGGACGATCGCTTCTCTGATGGTGAGACACACCAGATTTTAACCTTAACACGCACCCTCGCTCGGTTGCAGGCTTGGTACACATGGCGCCGCTAGCTCTTCAGGCAGCGTGAGCGTGGAACAGGACGTGGACCAGACGGCATTCTGAACTCAGTGGCGGGTTTCCCTCGCTTTCCCATGATTCGAAGGGATGAATGCGTGCGGCTGTGACAAGACCTGCCGGCGTCGGCTGGCGCTGGCGATCATGCAATGCAGGTGCCTCGCAGCTTGCAAAGAGAACAGGAGAAAAACGACCAAAAAAAAAAAAAAAAATCCCCGGACGTGCAGCACGCGAAACCACGCCAGTCGTAGCCACAGAAAAAGGACCTTCTCGAGTGGTGTTTCACAGGGAAATCCCCAGTCGGTCCTTTTGCTGCGGCTCTCATGGCGAGGGAACATTCCCCTCGTCAGGAGACGCCGGCCCCACACAGTCCACACAGTGTCTTGTCCGCTGCAGCCACGCAGTTTGAGCCATGCGGGCCAGGAGATGGGATTCTTGACAGACCCGAAACCAGAATGCGATTCTCAAGGGAAAAGAGGATGGGATTCTGCCATTTGCCGCCCTTGGGCGCACCTCGGTCCAGACTAAGGCGGGTCGGATCGGCAGCCTTGACCCCGTGCCCGCCATTTGGAGAGATTGCCTGCTCCTCCCAAACAACTCTGATCGGCTCCGGGCGAGATGACGGAATTTTCGAGCGGCTCGGCGACGAAATAATTCGCTACCCCTGAGGAACTAGCATCCAAATTATGGGAAGCCTTCCCTTCCCACAACGACGTGACGGGTGCTGCAAGGCATAGAGAGGTCTTACCGACTGCCAAGTGTAAGACGTGGATATTGGACGATCGGAGGCGACTTTTTGGTTTCGTCCAACTTTACCGGTGCCATCCCTACCAACCCGACTGCCTACCCCGTAGGTACTAAATATGTGTCTTAGGTAGGACGCGTCTTAGATTAAAACGGATGTTTCCTCGTTGCCGCTGTCGTGATTCGCTGGACACACTCAGTAGGGCTATCGTGGAGACGGCCGCCACCAGCCTGAGTTGGGTTGGACGCTATGGAGTGCCCACGGGGTCATGGGCGTGTGTGCTGCGGCATGGGCTGGGAAGGCAACGCACAGGCGGTCGATGCATGTTATCGGACTTCCAGGGTCTCCTCTTGTGGTGGCCCTTGTGGGACACCGTTTTGTGTTGCTATCGGCCTCTCTGTAGTTTCTTCTTCCGGATAGCACAGACACAAGTGCTGGGCCCTCAGAGGAGACCGCGTGGGGATTGGCAGATTGCACGCAGCCTTGGAGAAATTAGAGTTGCGGAGCCCCCGTGCAAGCTACTCACTCCACTGACCTGGGCGACAGCAGCAGGGGCACCGACACACTCTCCCCAGCAGCCACGCCGTTGGCGATGTGCTGCGGCCAGGGCTCAACTCTTAGCAGTCGAGAACAGATTCCGTGGATCGACGACTCGTAGCCTAATTATATGTACACGTAAGTCTGGTTGAGTGAGCTGTGTGGTGCGGAAGGGACGCAGAGATCGACCCAGACAGGCTGGACACTCGTCCCCAACGGCTATAGAGTACAGACGTTGCTGTATTCGAACCCGCCATGAGACGCTTTTACGAGCATGGATGGGATAGCGGCAGGGACCAGCCAAAATGCTTCTCAATCTGACCGCGGCTGACCTCACCGGCCCGGCTATGGCGAATTTCCGGGAGGCGAGCATCGTTTGAGCCAAGGGAGCCTTGTTCAAAACCAACTTCCTAGACGAGCCTCGGGCAGTGGAGAGAGGGCCGCTAATTGCTTGATATGTATGCTACAGTTTGCCGTCGAGCCCCCAGTCGGATAGAGGTATCTGAGACTTGCAGGAGCGGCGGTGGGCCAGGGTGGCCGGCCCAGGGCACACAACCCACGCCTCAGCCACGGTGTGAGGTAGCGAGCTGATGACCCATGAGCTTGGGTCGCTCGTCTGCAGCCGCCGTGCAGCCAAGCGCCCCGGACATTCGATTCCTTCCCGGAACGAGAGCAACCCAATGGAAACGGGCCCGGCAGAACAAAAGAAAAGAGGAAAAGTGTGAGTGAGTGGGTTACTGTGACACCAGCGAACCCACCATCGCAATCGATTCAATCCTGCGAGTGTGCCATGCCAATTTGGTCGAATGTGCGTGCTGGCGATGCGTGTGGTCCCCGTTGGGTGACGGCTGCACGACTCCTGCACACGCTAATAAGCGCCCGCCGTCGACCGCCATCCTGGGCCGCGGCCTATTCTTAGCCGTGGTTGGTGTGCCGCACACATCACTGCACGACGGATGCAGGCGGGCCCAGCTCCTGTCCAATAATTTGGCGCTTCGAGCCCGGAAAGCTGCAGCGGTGATTGGTGGGCCTGGTCTTGGGGCGGGCGACGGCGTCGCTGTCGCGCACAGAAAAGCGGCGCAGCTCCCCAATCTGTGGGCTCAATCATTCGATGGTTGCTCGAGGTGGTTTTTGGTGTGCCGATACCCCAGGTTTCGGCACAAGGCTATCAGACCGTAAAAAGAAAGCCAGAGAACGACAACAGGACTGCGCAGCTGCACGCTTCCTCTCCGTCTCTTCCATCCCATGACGCGCAATCGATGACAGGAAACGATCCGGGATCCCATCGGACCTATTGCCCTTGCGGTTTGGTCGCCGGTTTAAGCATCTTTTAGCCCCCTGTCGCGGCCGAAACGCCAGCGTAGCGGCCAAAGGCCCCTCGTCAAAGCGCTTCCGACACGACTCGTCTCAACTCCAACCACGGTGCCCTGCCGCTCCCGGCAAACGGCCTCGATCGGACCAGCTCCTGACACAGGCCCACCGCCACTGCGAAACTCCTTCCAGCGTCTGATCAACCTTTGCGCCAAGAGGGCATAATCCCTGAGGCGTGCAGGCCGCCGTCGCCGGCCTCGTCGAGAGAAGCCTCGTCGCTTGCCCTTGCGGCCCACCCACACGCCCTGCCCAGGAACCGAACCACCCCTATCCCGTCCGACTCGCGTGAGGGACCGAAGAAGAAAAAAGAACAGAAGAAAAATAGACCAGAGAAAATAGGGGACGGCCTGCAGCCTCCTCCTCGCCCAGGGCAATAAGCCTTTGCCTGGCCTGCGCCTGTGGACACCCCCTCGTCGACCTTCGCAAACCACACGCACGTTACCATTGGACTACGAAGCTGGCGTGGAATACTAGTTGGGATTTTGGAGGTTTCATGGTCGGCTGACACCCGAACTGGTTGCACGGTGCACATCAGTCCCGATTCTGGCCTTCCCTTCTTCCGTCCTCTGGCCTTCCTCGCTCGCCCTCTCCACCATCCGTGCCCCCCTGCCGCCCGCCCCGCCTCGCAGTCTTCATTCGGCTGACAGGTCCACCCCCCTGTCTCTGCTTTTCCTTTATGATCTTTGTGCCCACCCGCCTCGCTGCGGCTCTCTCGGTCTCTTCCTCTCTTCCCGTTGCCGTGGTTGTTTCCTGAGCCCCCAGGTCCCCTCAACCCTTCCTTTCCGTTCCCTTTGCTGCTGGCTCAGATCGCTCTTTATCTTACTGGAGTCGACTTCTCCAACTTTATTTTGTGTCCTTTCTTTTTTCGCCGCCGCTGCCTGCTTGTTCGTTTTACCGTGTCGGAAATATCTACCTACATTGTAATAGGGGAGGATAGGAGAAAAGGGAAGGAGGCTTGCTCGGATATTGAGAGGAGAACATCGGGCTTGGAACGAGTCTTGCGCGCGCGCCACCGACGACTAGAGAATCCGCTCTTTACCGAAACCCGACGACGCCACTGCCGCTTCCCGCTCACGACCGGCTGACCGCCCCCGGGCTCCTCGGTCGCCAGAGACGTCTGCATTGTCGCAGGTCGACACCTAATACAACTGGTTCGGGTAGACGAGAGGGGGAACCACCGCAAAAATGGGCGAATTCGCAAGCACACTGGGGAAGCAGTTCACCCCGCAGAAGCTCGCCTTCAACATCCTCTTCTGGGGCTTCCACTGGGCCATCTTCTCCTATGGATGGTAAGGAGAGCCTCTGCTCTGATCCGCAGCTTTGGCCGGCTGGCTAACCGAACATCCTCGAGATCCAGGTACAAGCAGTTCTCAGACCCCCGCCTGAAGGGTTTGAACACCCTCACGTTCTCCGTGTGGATTTCTCGAGGTGCCGGTCTGGTGCTCTCGGTCGATGGCATGGTCATCCTACTGCCAGTGTGCAGGACGATCATGAGGTGGATTCGGCCCAAGGTTAGGTTTATCCCTTTCGACGAGAACATCTGGTTCCATCGTCAGGTCGCCTACGCCATGCTCCTCTTCACCATCATCCACACCGCCGGCCACTACGTCAAGTAGGTTCTGATCCGCTGTGAAGTGCTGGGCATCAGGGCGAAGAACTCGCAGGGATACTGACGCTCCAAACCCTTTCAGCTTCTTCAACGTCGAGAAGGTTCAGGTCCGCCCTCAGACCGCTCTCCAGATTCACTACACGCAGCCCGGTGGTGTCACTGGACACATGATGCTGCTGTGCATGCTGCTCATGTACACGACGGCCCACGCCCGCATCCGCCAGCAATCGTTCGAGACCTTCTGGTACACCCACCACCTCTTCATCCCGTTCTTCCTGGGCCTGTACACGCACACCGTCGGCTGCTTCGTGCGCGACACCGTCGAGCCCATCTCTCCCTTTGCTGGTGACGAGTTCTGGGAGCACTGCATTGGGTACGAGGGTTGGCGTTGGGAGCTCTGGACGGGTGGTTTCTACCTCATCGAGCGCCTGTACCGCGAGATCCGCGCCCGCCGTGAGACCAAGATCACCCGTGTCGTCCGCCACCCATACGGTAAGTTTTGAGGAGCGATCGACTGCTCATATCACACCTCACACCATGATTGCTGACGTTTCTTCTTGATTAGATGTCGTCGAGATTCAGTTCTCGAAGCCCTCGTTCCGCTACAAGGCCGGCCAGTGGCTCTTTCTCCAGGTTCCTTCCGTTTCCAAGTACCAGTGGCATCCCTTCACCATCACTTCCTGCCCGTATGACCCCTACGTCTCGGTCCACGTCAGGCAAGTCGGTGACTTCACCAAGGCTCTCGGTGACGCTGTCGGTGCCGGTGCTGCGCAAGCCAAGCTGTACGAGGGTGTGGACCCCATGGGCATGTACGAGGTCGCCCTCCAGAACGGTCAGCAGATGCCCTTCCTCCGCATCGACGGTCCCTACGGTGCCCCCGCCGAGGATGTGTTCGAGAACGAAATCGCCGTCCTGGTCGGTACCGGTATTGGTGTGACGCCTTGGGCTTCTATCCTGAAGAACATCTGGCATCTGCGCAACGGCCCGAACCCGCCGACCCGTCTCCGCCGTGTCGAGTTCTTCTGGATCTGCAAGGACACCAGCTCCTTCGAGTGGTTCCAGACCCTGCTCTCGTCTCTCGAGCAGCAGTCGTCCGAGGCGGCCCGTCTGCCCGGCGGCAACGGCATCGAGTTCCTGAAGATCCACACCTACCTGACCCAGAAGCTCGACATGGACACGACGCAGAACATTGTGCTCAACTCGGTCGGCGCCTCGCTGGATCCCCTGACTGAACTCAAGGCTCGAACCAACTTCGGCCGTCCCAACTTCCCCAGGCTATTCGCCTCGCTCCGTGACGGTATCCTCGACAGGACCTACCTCACCGGCCTGGAGGGTAGCATGAAGACCACGGTCGGAGTTTACTTTTGCGGTCCTACGGCAGCCGGTATGTATTTCCGTCACCCCTCACCGTAGACCCCGAATCTTCATCTCAGTTCAGTCTACTGACCCTATTCTTCTATAGCCCGCGACATCAAGAAGGCCTGCGAATCCGCCACCGTACGGGAAGTGGACTTCCGCTTCTGGAAGGAACACTTCTAGACGCCCGCGTCTTACAACTCGCTCTTTTATTATTCTTGGACAATTTTAAAATCAACAAATACACCCCGCTTGAAATTTTGGAAAACCAATGTCCTCAAGATACCTGTGGTCATGCCACCAAGGCACACCCACGCTCCAAAAGTCGTGACCGGGATAAACGCGAGAGTGGCGGAAGGGCTCATAGCCAGAGAGGATGCAGCGAAAGGGGGGAATACTTGGAAAGAAGCCTTGTTGCTTCATGCATTTATGCAGCTCTTTTTGTTCACACACACAGCCTGCATGTTTTGGTCCAACTTCCTTTGCCTACCATTCTGTCGCTTTGCACGAGAATACCTTTTTTTGTCTTCGTATATTCCTTCTCTAACTTTGCAGCTGCACCGCAATATCCGGTCCGAACTTTCACGAGCGCGAGAGGGTCTTGCAAGCCAGGGCGGAAGCGGTCGACACCCTCCGGAATCTATCCCGTTTATTCACAGTTGACCGAAGCAGGACCAGCCTATTTACACTTGCGTCTCCTACATTTTTATTTATTTATTTTTTTATTCTGTCTCTTCTTCCATGGTCCTTTTGATCATGAAAGCCCAGAACTCTTGTCATATATACCTACCTCAATATCCGGCGCATCTTTCTCCATTCTTCACTATTACAGGTTATAAAATATTCCACCACGCAAATACGAACTGATGTATTTTCTTTACTATGCTTGTCGATTCACGGCTGGCTCCCCTCGGTTACATCATTCGATTCCATGTGAGAGTTGGGTGCTTTTTGGTCTCGTCGATGGTCTGATCTCAAAAAGACGAACTTTGCGATTGTGCACTGTACAGATAGAGTTGGTGGGACAGCAGAGCCGCCAGCCTGGGTGGACTTGGTCTCGAATCCAACCTTTCCAATTCTCTCATTCAAACCGCACAACTCCCACGGCTCAACATCTCAGGCAGGGCAGCAAGGGATAAAAACAAAGCGGCCTAACCCTCTTGGGCATTATCTGAGGCACCTCTCTATCGGAGATGATCGAGCCGTCTAGCCGTTGGGGTGCAATATGCCCCCAAACGCCAGGCGTTCCAAAGTCGCTGGGCCCGCTCTTTTGCCACCACACGGCGAGCCCTTCCCCCAATGGAAACGCGTTTCTTCCCAGTGGTCTTCCCGCTGGCTGCACCCGCAACAAACCCACACCCCCCGCCGGATGTCTTGTCCCACAACGCAGACTTTTTTTTGGCCTGAACCTGCCCTGGCCCTTGAACCCAGTCCCAAAACTCGCACATGTGCAGCATGCAAGGCACTCCCGTTTGCCTGCCGAGCGTCCGAACCTTGTGCATGTGTAACGGCTGCTAAAAATTGTCTTGGGTGGGCAGCCGGTCGCCCACGACGACGACAACAACAACGCAAAAAAACAAAACTATGGGGACCCGCGGGCTAGTGGATCGGAAAGGGTGAGCAAAAATGACTTGGTCGAGTCTGTCGTCGAGTAATTGACGCCTGCACGGGCTCTGCAGAGACAGAAGCAAGGACGAAGCGCTCGTCACCCACGGGTCTCCTGCCCTCGATACCAGCCCCGTGGAAATCGTACCGAATCGTACCGAATGCGCTGCAGACCCTCGCTGAGGCTCACTCGGGGTCGCGACCGTCGCCCAGAGCGTCTGGCCCTCGACCCAAAAAGAAGACTCCCGGGGGACCTCACCGCAGCAAGGGTCTTAGCACCTACTTGCTGGACATTTGGCTCTTTGTCGCTGTCGTTTATCACTTGTCACTTTTCGACGGTGTGGGTGCGGGATGCTTCCTCGAAGGGTCCCCTCTCTCGGGCCTTGGCGCCCACGTCGATCAGGCCATTTGTTTCGTTTGACAGCTCGAAATCGAACCACCTCCCATCGACTGCAACCCGCCCGCCCCTTTTTTCTGTTCTTCCCCCTTCGTCGCCAAAGCCTTATCCCCAGAACCTACCCCAGAAAACTCTGGAAGCCGACTGGGACTAGATCAAAATCAGGTGCTTTTTCGGGGCGGATGCCACCTCGTCCGAGATTAGGTGACTCTCCTATCGACAGAACGGCGACGATAGCTATGCGCCGGCCACTCTGTAAGGGCTCTTGGCGGCCCCGGCTCGGCCATTACGGATCGCATCTGTTCTTGCTTCTTCTTTCCCATTTGCTACCCGTGGCACGCGCGCGCACGCTCGAGTCTTGGGGGTTTTTTTTTCCATGACCGCCGACAGCGTTCGATTGCTTCTTGCTTTCCAGCTTCTCCGGGGCGCTCCTTGTAGGGGACATGGGGCCCTGGGCCCTAGGACCCCGGGGGCGTGGGAGGAGTCGACCGTGACTTCTCTCTCGGTCAAGCTTCTACCTAAACTCCAACCGAGAGCATGGAAGCGCCTGCGCGGAGAAACAAGACTCGATCTGGAGCACATGGACCGCATGCGTGCCCTCGCTATTTACACATCCAAGGGTTCCAGCACGCAAGGCAATGCGGTGTGGCGTGACTTTGGCTGTCCTGACCAAGACTTTTTGATGACCTCAGGGTTGGTTGCTGGTTAAAGACTGCCTCAGATCTAGCAAGGCCCGGTGCGGCATGTCAAATATCACGCCACACGTGGTCTTGGGTGCACCGGCTCGAGGCGTGGGTGGTAGGTGTGGACATTGTGGGGTGCCGCTTATATCGGGCACTCTCGTCCGGACCACAACTGGCTTGCCGGCGTGTTCGTCTTCCGTCCCCGCTCCCGGATCCCGGTAGCGTTCCTGACCGGGCGAGGAAGTCCGTGGAACTTCGTGATCTCCGTGTAATTATAGACACCCCCGCTCGCTAGGGAGTGGGATGTGATATGTATCCATCCCTCTGGCCGAGGGAGCTCGGCGACGACAGCGAGTATGCTCCATGTCCATCGCCGGGATTTACCGAGAGTCTTGGGTATACCATGTTGTCACTGTCGCGGGCCGGAATACCATTCCGATTATTATCTGCCATCGGGTTGTGCCGAAGGGCAACGGGATAGCCATCACTTTCGCTGGGCGCGGCCTCAAATTTAGAGAACTCTGGTTCACAGAGGGATACAGGTCGAAGGGAACCGATGATATCTTGCCATGCGTTTGGCTGCTTGATAATAAGTAAAACGAATTATTATTATTAACTGCGAAGTTACAAGTTCCCATCACTGCCATTATTCTAGGATGTAATTTTCGTCGGTTCCAATACTACAATGTATCTACTTTATGACGACGGAAAACAATATCAACCACGATTCTACAGAATGTTTATCTTGAATGTCTAGGAGATGGCTGCGTGGGGGTAGTGCCTTATCTTCCAAGACGGCCTGTTACGCTGAATCAGTATCGACCACTCCAATGGACACCATCGTGACTGACGCGGTGGTTTCTCAGCCGGTCGCCGACTTGAGTTCGGAAGAGACGCGCGAGTACAAGATACCTTAAGCCCGACAGCTGTGTCGTTTCTACCAGCGAAGCGGGGAGCCGGATCTGGGGTAATACTTAAGGATGATTGTCGTAGGTGCATGTGGTTTGGGGAAGATGCCTAATAGATAGTAACTCCCACAAAACCACCAAGTTCTAATGACAAGAAGCAACCATCTTGTAATGGCTTGAAGTTCGTCGAGATCGCGTGGGCGGATGAACGCGGTGCGCGAACCCTACGGCTCAACGCGTCCGGGTCGTCCCGATTCCGGGGAGTGCCAACCCCTGTCCCTCCCGGTCCGGCCCGGGAAGGACGAGCGGCGGTCTTCGAAGCCGCCGATTGAATGATAAGCGGGACGTTTTTTTTTATGGCAATTTATTCATGATTCAGCGAAATTGCAGACGATACTGTGATTGTGATGGCTACCCCTCCTCCGGGAAACGCCCGACGGAAAAGAGTGAATGATGATAAACGCGACCAAGACTTGTCGGTGTGGCTTTCTGATGAAGCCTTGCCCAAGCAGCCTTGGTTGCACAATCGAGCCCCGGCGGTCGGCGGCGGGCACTGCACGCACCGACAACCCCCGCACTATCGCACATTTCTAAGCTACCGCGTTTCTCATCGGGCTGCAGTCAAGGCCGGAGGTCCACCCGCAATCCCAGCACTTTTCGGGTCCGTTTAGGATCATCAAAATTTCGATCACAAGGTCCGAAAAGATTTCTTGACCGGCGTTCTAGGCGTTTGGTTTCTCGGGGACCATAAGAACAACGATCTGTTGGTTCTGAATCCGTGTATTGTGCCCCGGGGAGAAAAGTCAGTACAAATTGGAGGGGAAAAAAAAAGCAGGATCGGGAAAAGCCCGATCTTCTTGTCAGCGCTAGATTTTTCTGCCTTGGTACCCAATTGCATTCCGTCGCTTGCCTGGGCAAGCGAGTCGCATATCGACAGTATCCAGACCGAATTGGGCCTCGGAACAAACCAGGGAAGAACCGGCAGTATCCAGTTATCATGGTTTTCGCGTGGTATGTGGGATCCCGGATTGGCAGCGTGGCCTCCGGGCCTTTTGTGCCGCGGTCGCAGTCCGCGTAGACCACCACAAAACGCTGACAATCGCGCCCGCAGGTACCAGGCCAGGCTCGCGGCGCGGCCGCTGCTCACACAGAGCATCACCACGGCGGTGCTCTTCGCCACGGGCGACACCACGGCCCAGCAGCTGGTCGAGAAGAGGGGCCTCGAGAAGCACGACCTCACCCGGACGGGCCGCATGTTTCTCTACGGCGGAGGTGAGAGCTAGCCATGATAGTTCCTCGTGCCCCACGAGCACACGGACAACATGCTGACCTGGGTCCCGGAAAGCCGTCTTCGGTCCCGCGGCCACCACGTGGTTCAGGATCCTGCAGCAGCGGGTGAACTTCAAGAACGCCAACGCCACCATCCTGGGCCGCGTCGTCGTCGACCAGGGCCTGTTCGCCCCGACCTTCATCGGCATCTTCCTCAGCAGCATGGCCGTCCTCGAGGGCGGCAGCCCCAAGGAGAAGCTCGAGAAGAACTACTTCAACGCCCTGACGGCCAACTACATGCTCTGGCCTTTTGTCCAGATGGTCAAGTGAGTTTCTGAGTAGTTCCTCCAGACTGGCTGATGATATTCTTTTTTTGCTGACCACAGGATCCTTCTTCTCAACAACCCCGTAGCTTCAAGTTCGTGCCGCTGCACCACCGCGTGCTGTTTGTTAACGTCATCTCGATTGGCTGGAACTGCTACCTGAGCTTCCTCAACAGCGGCGGCTCGGCCGCCAAGGCGGTCGAGGACGAGGGGAAGCCCAAGACGAAGCCTATTCAGAGGATCTGATTTGCCAAGAGGCAAGAGCAGGCTGGGTGGAAACAGCAACCCCCATCAGCTTTTCATCTTCTGTTGAGTTGGACTAAGGGGTCCCTTAGATAGGCTAGGATTTGCTTCAGGATGGAGTTTCTGGCGTATCTGCTTATATCTGGGTCTTGCGCACAGATTGGTGCTGCAAGGATAGATATACACTGTTCATAGAATGTAATCACGATAGAGAAATTTGGGCCGCTTTACCTACCTGCTTTGCGAGATAGGGCGTTTGTGATATGTATCCTTGGCTGGAAACACCAAGCAGATGAGCAAAACATGTCATAGTCATCATCGTGTCTGATATTTGTTTTCCCAATGGGTTGGCTGTGACCGATATAATCACATCTTGAACCGTACACCAGGAATTTTCATCATGTCGTAAGTACCTGGTGTTTTAGACCATTTTCCCAACTATGTTGGCCCTTCCCGCAGACCAACACCAGCACCTGTTTTTAGCGTTCATGATCCAACACCTCGTAGGAAGCTTCGGGCCGAATTACAGGGCCTCAAGGTTCAGCAGGGCAGGCGCCGTGATGGACTTCCCTTTGAGTGCTTCGAGACCCTCGCCACCCTGTTCGATCGTAGGATCGGGCAAACAGTCAGTGATATGAAAGATAGAAGTGAAAGCATAGGTACTGGAGGGTTTGGCGGCTTACGTAGCTGATGAGGGGCGAGACCTCAATGCCGGCATCGGCGTCCTCGCTGGTCACGGTGGCGCCGGCGGCCTGGATCCACTTCTTGCCCTGCTGCATGATGTCGCGCTTGCTCGTGTCCGGGTCGTCCTCGCCGGTGCCGCGGGCGTTCTTGAGGGGCGAGAACTCGTCCTCGCGGCGGACCTCCATGCAGGCGAACTTTGCCAGCTCCAGCATGGGGAAGACGTCAAAGACGAACTGCTCGAGCTTGATGCCGTTGGGCTTGGCCGGCTTGACGGCCTCGCCGCTGGCCAGGTCGGCGTGCGGGATCTTCTTGCGCGCGACGTGGTGCGGCAGCTTGTGGGCCCACAGTGAGATCGACTCGAGGAAGCGGAAGCTGTAGTAGTGGTTGACGATGTTGGCGGCGCGGAACTTGAGCACGCCCGCGCCCAGCTTGGCGTCGGTCGCCTCGGCCGTCTCCTTGTCGATCTCGCTGTACTCGACCACGTCGGGCTTGCCGTTCTTGAGCAGGATCAGGCCGACCGACTCGGTCGCGTTGCGCTTGCGCACCACCTTGGTCGCGATGTCGACGTCCTTGGACGCCGCGAACCCGACGAAGACGGGGTCCGCCACCTTGACCAGACAGTTGTCGACGCAGTAGGCGTGGATGTGCGCCACGCCCCGCTTGCGCATGTCGTCGAGCACGCCCGAGACGACGAGGGCCTGGTAGATGCCGCCGTTGCCGTCGGGGGCCACGGCGACGCGGCCCCTGTCCTCGAGGATGATCTTGCCGTCGTTGGAGATGCAGGGCAGGACGCCCTGCTCGAAGAACATGACGTCGGCCTTCTCCAGCCCAAAGTACTTGTTCTGCTCGAAGAAGTCCTCAGTCGGCTTGCGGGTCGGGCCCGAGGTCATGACGTACCACGGCACGACCACCTTGCCGCCGCCGGCCTTGCTGGCGGCCAGCTCCTGGACCTTGCGGATGCGCTCGGCCTGGATCTGGAAGAGGGACTTGGCCGAGGGCAGACCAATGTCGTAACAGCCCTTGGGGGCGGAGCTGCCCAGACGGGTGCCCTGGCCGCCAGCCATGAGAACGACCGCAACCTTGTTCTGGGCGATCAAGTCCAAGCCCGAAGCGTACCAGGTGTCGACATCGGCAGCGGCAGAGTCGAGGATGCTCGCCGTGGCGGAGTCGGGCAGGGGCTCGAGGACGGGTGCCTTGCCGGCATCGTCGGTCTGGGGAGGGTTGAGGGCGCGGTCGGTGATCTTGTTGATGTGGTCCGGGTCGATCTGGGAGAGCTGCTGGAAGAGAGCGGCCTTCTCGTCGGCGCTGAGGGAGTCGTAGAAGGTGAAGACCTGGTCTTGGCCGGCCTTGGTGTACTTCTCACGCAGCTGGCCCAGCGCCTCGTCGGATGGCGGTGTAGCTTTGGCGCCGCTACCCAAACTGAGGGCCTGCTTGACCGAGTCCATTGTGGCTGTTATCGTAGCTTCGAGGGAGTTTGTTTACTTGGTGTTGAGAGAGGTTAGCTTGGCTTGGGCTTATTGCAGAGGAGCAGCGTTTGAACGTGGAGAAGGGGGACAGAATGGGAGAACAGGAGATAAAGCTGCCCGAAACTTACCTCCTCTTTAAGCAAGATCACGGAGGTTTCTTCCCTGCTAGCAGCGCTGTTTGGCTGGAGGCCGAGACTAAGCTGACGAACGAATCCATCTGGGACGTCTTGTACACCGCAGCCCGCATGTTGGAGGGGCAGCCCAGCTGAATTGGGAGCTGCTCAGGGCAGCCCCCACTGACGTCGGTAGTGGGCCCCGCAACGCCACCCCCTATTGGATTGGGTTCGCCGGCGTGGCGGGTTCTCGCAGCAGGATTGGGCAGGGGGCGTGAATACGAGAATGCGCTCGCATCGACCAAGAATTGAAGAACGAAGACCCGACGCCCGTGCGGAATACGGGATAAAAATATCCAAACGATGACGGACCAGAGCAGCTATCATCGAAATTTGGGGCAATTCAATGAGCGCGTGGACATTTCTGTTTTTCTCTGACTTGTCGCGTGTCATCTCATCGAGAGATGATCCCGACGCGTTGGCTTCAAAAGTGGCGTTGGTGCCTGGCGCTGCCTGGGCTAGTTGGTCTCGAGGCTGGCAAAGCCGGGATACCGAGCAGGCTCTAAGGAATCCAGCTCCGACGGCTGGAGTTTGAAACATGAATAAATTGCAGTCGACGAACCCGCTTGGTCTGGCACAAGAGTCGAAGCATCATTCCGCCTCGCTACAGCGCATTTTGGTAGCATATTATTGTTGAGTCCCGCTTGGGCATTTTCGTATTGGGGTTTCGTTCCACCATTGAAGCCAAGCCCATCCCAACCCAAAACTATGGCCTCCGAACCAGAGGACAAGCCCCTCCCCGCGTCGCCCAGCCGCAGCCCGAGCTTCAAAAACCGCTTGAAGCTTGAGTTCTTTGCGTACAAGAACAGCACACAGCCCGTCCGACGTAGCGCACGACTGCTGGTGCCTCAAGCCTCGAATGGGACACGGACAGTAGCCGGGGCGGCCGGCCGGCCGACATCTGCCTCGGCCCCACCCGGTAGCCCCTCCGCCGCAGGCCCGAGCGGGCGGAAACGCACGAGGGCGGACGATGCAGCAGAGGACGACAGCGACAGCAAAGGCCATGCGTCATTAGCGCCCATATTTCTAAAGGGGACGGCCCGCTCCCTAGCCATCATGACGAAGCGGCAAAAGACGCGCGCGGCAACTCCCTCCGACGGCGGCAAGAAGAACGGCAGCGGCTACGCGCCGCCTTCTACCTACGCCCACCTCTCGGGGGTCCCGGACGCGCTGGCGCCGGGCCTGCTGGTCATGTTCGTCGGGCTGAACCCGGGCGTGCAGACGGCGCGGACGGGCCACGCGTACGCGCACCCGACCAACCTCTTCTGGCGCCTCATGTACAGCTCGGGCATGACGACTCGCCTGTGCGCCGCGCGCGAGCACCTCGACATGCCGCGCCTCTTCCAGCTGGGCCTGACCAACATCGTCGCGCGCCCCAGCCGCAACGGCGCCGAGCTGGCGCACCGCGAGCTCGACGCGGGCGTCGCCGTGCTCGAGGCCAAAGCCCGCCGCTGGCGCCCCGAGGCCGTCTGCATCGTCGGCAAGGGCATCTGGGAGTCGGTCTGGCGCGTCCGGCACGGCCGCGCCATCCGCAAGAACGAGTTCAGCTACGGCTGGCAGGCCGAGAGCGAGAACATGGGCACCGCCGCCGGCGTGGCCAAGGCGCTGGCGGCGGCTAATGCGGATGACCCCGGCTTTGTCTCCTCGGACCTGGTGGATGAGGGGGCGGAGGAAGTGGAGGGGGCGGCCGACTGGGGTGGTGCGAGGATGTTTGTGGCCACCAGCACCAGCGGCCTTGCGGCCACCCTCCCATTCGTTGAGAAGGAGCGCATATGGAGGGAACTTGGAGTGTGGGTTGAGCAGCGTCGTGCTGAAAGGGCGGCGGCAGCAGCCGAAGAATGAAAGAGTGAAGATGGCGTTAATTCCTGGATATTGGTGTAACTATGAAGTTATCGGATAGAAATGAGAAACGAGTCTCCTCCCACCGCCCCCATAGCTTGTTGATGCCTTCAACCGGCGACGGAACATGAATTCTCTGGTTAACTGTCCCGCCCAGTGTTTCCCGGACTGCCCGGACCTCAATCCCATGGAGCGATGTCGGCCACCGGCTGGTCGTGCTCCTCGTCGAAGATGTCGAATCCGAGATGCCTGCTTGGATCCAGGAAGCGGGCAGGTCCACCCTGTCGTTCCGAGGCCAGCTTGTCGACCATGTTGAAGACAGCCTCTGGGAGCTGCTTCACTCCCAGATTGCTCTGCATGTGAATCTCTTGGACGGCCTTGGGAATCACAGGGATTCCCTTCTGGATCGCCCAGGAGAGGCAGAGCTGATAATAACATGAGTAAAATGCCTGTCAGTTACTTGGATTCTCTGCCAATAATTTGATACGGTTGTCCGAAATGCTAATGAATGGTTGAAGGGCAGAGGAATAAAGTAAACGCCACCTACCTGTGCTGGAGTAATCCCGCATTCTGCCGCAGCATCAACGATCTAGCAAAGTTTATCAGCCTGGGACTCCAATACCTGAGCTTATCAGTCCAGAATACTTAGCTATAGCTAACCTTTTGATCCTCTGTAGGGGGCGGGACATCCGGGTTGCCGCGCACCACGGCCACCGGCCTGCCGCCGAGAGGCTGATGGGCCATGAGAAGGATCCCTTCCTTTGACGAAAAGTCGAAGAGGTCGTGCTGGGGAAAGTATCTGGGAAAGGCGGCTTAAGTTAGAGGCTCCCTCAAACAGAGAGATCAAAATGAGAAAACGTTAAACCCCTGGGGAACTGGAGACTCACGGATGGATTTCGACTTGATTCACCGCGGGACGAATCCGAGCCACATCCAATATCCGCTTGGTCTTCAGGATGTTGAAGTTGGAAATCCCTTACATATCAGCTAGGTTAGCATCGCGGTGTCAATTAGTGGGTGCTCACCGGGCATCAAGCTCCATCTACCTACCGATAGAACGAGCCTTTCCCAAGTCGACCAGGCGTTCCATCGCCTGCCAGGTCTCTGGGTACCTTCGGGAAAGACCGTAATCTATGACTGGCTGTTTGGAGAGTAGCCGTTAGACCCAGTTGTCACTGCATGGTCCAAGGCTTGTGGCCATCATGCGGAGATATCGAAGGCTTGTCGGGCCCAGGGGTGTGCGCCATAAACTGTGGTCATACCTTGCCGTTGCCGCTAGGATGTCTGATGGTGGCATTGCCCTCTCCTGCTTTGTAAGCGTGTGGAACTGGGTCAAATGTTAGCTGGCCTCGAGGCTTTTTTAGGTTCAGCTATGGGGGTTGAGTTCCACGCACAATGCATCAAGTATAGGTCGAATATTTCTCGAATATGAATTAGCAGAGCGATAGAAAATGTTGATTGCCATCAAGTTTGGTTTCATGCTTGCGTTGAGGCTTGCATACCATAGTCCAGCTGAAGGTTTTTCAGTGACACCTCCAGGGCTCTCTGCACATCGGCCGGCTCGTGCCAGGTCTGGGCTCTGAGTAAGAGTGGGTTGTTCAGTGTTTGGTGCTGATGGGAGAACTGTTGTACGTTGTGGAAGAGGATAAATGATTGCGTTTGCACCTACAGCTTTGACGTGACGAAGATCTCCTCTCTTGGGATGCCGCTCTCCATGATGGCCTCGCCAATCTCTCTCTCGTTGCCGTAGGCATTGGCGCCGTCTATGTGCCTGTATCCGAGTTCCAGGGCACGTTTGACTGCCTTCTTGACCTGAGAGTTTCCTGCGTCGCCTTGGAAGGTCCCAAACCCGACTGCTGGGACTCTGTGGCCGTTGTTGAGCGTGAAATACTTCGGGAGAGACATCGTGTGGCTTCTCGTGGGAAACAGAAGATGTCGCCAACGCTGGGTAGCTTCTTCAGCGGCCCGGGTCTAGTTGATCGGGGATAATCAATAAGATGCGCGAGAAGTCGCACCCTGCCTCGAGGAGGGGGTCGTGGACAGCAAGCTGGTGGTGGCACGATTTGTCGCCAAAGCGTCCACGAGGCGAGGGTCTCCTGTAAGCAGGGTTGTGGATTCGACTGGGGTGCAGCTATCATGCATGATGGATGTATGGAGCCGGGCTTGTTGGTGGAGGTGGCCGGGCGCTTAAGGCGAGCGAGATGATATGAATGGATGGATGGATGGATGGCGGCGGAATCCAATGATATCCGGGGAAGGGACCAAGCCTCCAAGGTAACCCAGAAAACCAAAAAGGAGCGATCGGGGCCCCCTTCCCTTCGTCCGTGCTGCTCTTCTCGGCCTCAAGTGGCCCCTTTAAAAGAACACCGACCTCGTGCTACTTGTTCTAGCTTACATCAATAACCAGCAACAACGGGCTCCATAAACAACTAGCAATAACGGGCTTCATAAATAACGAGCAAAATGAGTGCTACAACACTGGTGGATTCCTCCATTAAGTTCAGTGAGGAGAATGGCGAGGTTGATCCTGCGATAATAGAAGGTTGGTCTTCAGTGGGAAATCTCGCGTGTATTTACCGACTGTGGATGTAAACCAATGTTTGACTAACGATAGACAAAAACACGTCAATGCACAGCACTTCCATCCGTGGAGAAGGTCCTGGATGTGATTAAGTTGGCTGACTCTGCGTGGGCGGCCGCTCGTCGGATTGTCGTGCAGCAGACTGACGGGAAGCAAGAGAGCTACTTCGTCAAGGTCGGAGATTTACATCTCTGCGAGTTGTCTTGTCGGCGCAAGGGATAAACGTTCGGGCGAATTCTAACCTTAACCCCCAATACAGGTCTCATTTGGCCACCACGGGAGGGAGGCGCTCAAGGGCGAGTACGAAGCCACTGCTGCCATCCATGCCATCGCCCCGGGTTTCTGTCCCAAGCCCATCGCCTGGGGCAGCTTCCAGGCCGACGAGAATTCGCACTTCTATGTGTGCAAGTACTACGACTTCGACCCGGTGGCCCGCCCGCCAAAGGAGTCATTTTGTAAAAACCTGGCTCTCCTGCACTCGAGCCACACTTCTCCGGAAGGAAAGTTCGGCTTCCATTGTACAACTTACAATGGCAATCTCCCTCAGGACAATACATGGTGCGACAAATGGGAGGTCTTCTTCGCGCGAGGGCTTAGGCATGTCCTAAATGTGCGCGAGGAAAGGGCCGGCCCGGACCCGGAGCTAAACGAGCTCCTCCCCGCACTTTTCGACAAGGTCATTCCCAGGCTTCTGAGACCCCTGGAGACCCGCGGCCGCAAGCTTGTGCCGTCGTTGGTGCACGGCGACCTATGGTGCGGCAACGCTAGTGTCAACGAGGTGACTGGCGAAGGCATCATCTATGATCCCTCGAGCTTCTGGGCTCACAACGAGTGCAAGTATTTTCTCTCTGCTAACCTGGGCCTTCTCGAACAGACCTAACTTTTTGGGATACCAGACGAACTGGGAAATTGGAGGCCGACACGGAATAACTTCCGGTCCTACATCAACGTATACCACGCTCGTATGCCCCGGTCGGAGCCGGTGGAGGATTACGATGGTCGCAATCAGCTCTATGGCCTGTATGGCGACCCTTCATTACATCTCTCAATTACGTGGTACGGCCACCTGCGATAATCCTTTTGCTGACGTTCGTTCCACGCTCTGTAGGAGGTTCAACGTTCACGCGTCTGCATTGTTCTGGGAGGACGAGACTTTCCTCAACCTGTGAGAGAGGACACTACCCCACTTATCTAGGATTCTGTGGCTAATCAATCCTTCAATCGCGATAGAGTCAAAGATGACATTCGCGCGCTCATCGCGAGGTACCCAGGGGGGTACGTGGAGGAGGGCGAGGACTTGCGCGACGAGCTTCCCGTAGACGGCAGCAATGCTGGAGCCTGGGCGGGGTTACACCCACTGTCAGCATCTGGCGCGTCCGTCCCGGCGTAGAACATCGAGTGTACCTCAGTAACACCCCGCCGGTCCTTTTTCCCGGCCAACCGGCCAACATATGGCAGGGGTGTGATAGGTTGGTCGGCTGCAGATTCATGGTTTCGGATGCGCCACGGCGCGTACAGCCGTGTCCTCGGGCGTTTGGGTGTTGAGGCAGTCGCGAAGATAGGTTGTGATCAGTTGGCCAGGCTCTGGGGATGGAGTGCAAACATCACACTTTCTTTCTTTCCTCTGACGTTAGGTCTGCCGCAGTTCTTTTCCGACGTTCCATTAGTTCGCATGATTCAAACATATCCTTGATTTAAAGATAAGACCCACCCATCCATGCCACAGCGACCAAAGACTGGGGAAATACTGCCCAGAACCTCCAGCGGGATATGGAACAGGTATGGAGCGAACCCGTGCCACCAACCACTCCAGGCCTACACGCGACATAGAATTGGGGCCGAGGGATCGATCACCGGATCCAACGACGGAAAAAAAGAAGACAAGACCTAACGCTAATCAAGTGATTAACCGCATGCGTGACGAATAGACACGAAGAAAGGGTTTCGCGAGCATTCTATCCCGTTCGGCCACGAGCGCATCGTCCTGGAGCCAGTCCGAGGCCAGCGACAGCTCGACAGATACTGGAGCCCAAGCTGAAAAGGGGCCGCTGGGGCTGACCACTGTCTCGATCTCCTCGCCTCCCACGGCACCGGCGGTTGATATCATATTTGTCCATGGCCTCGGCGGAGGGAGCAGGAAGACGTGGTCATTCTCGCCGCACCTGAGTCACTTCTGGCCAGGAGCATGGCTTCCCGAGGACCCCGACTTCCGACATGCCCGTATACACACGTTCGGCTACAGGGCCGACTGGGTGGAGCGGCAGCAAAGCAGCTGGAACATCCTCACCTTTGCAAGGACCCTAGTTGGCGCCCTCAAAGACCACCCCGACATCCGGCGCGATGCCACCCGAATCATCCTCGTCGGACACAGCTTGGGCGGATGTGTTTGCAAGAAGGCCTACATCCTCGCCCGCCAGGATCCCACCTCGCAGGATCTGGCCCGGCGTGTTCACTCAATATTCTTTCTCGGGACTCCCCACAGGGGTTCTAATCTCGCCGTCGCCTTGGAGAACATGATGACAGTGGCTTGGGGCAAGAAACCCTTTGTTGCTGATCTAGTCCCAAACTCCGACGCTCTGTCCGAGATGAACGAGGCCTTCCGGCATCTTGCCCCCGACCTCCGCCTGTGTTCCTTCTATGAGACGCTTCCTGTTCGGACAAAGATGATGAATAGAATTGTCGTCGAGAAGGAATCGGCGACACTGGGGTATCCTGGAGAGCAAATTCTAGGGATGGATGCAGACCATCGCCAAGTTTGCAAGTTCGAGACGCCATCCGACCCCAATTACAGGATTTTGAGGAACGCTCTCGTCACTTCGATCGACATGGCGCGGGCCGCTCCCCGGGAATTTGGGGGAGTTCCCAGCCTTGACGGCTTGGTCTTGTCTCCTAAAACACCCGAGCGTGCACCAGCCGACGAGATGCTCCGTCTGAGATCGCTTCTCGGTGTCAGCCCAGACATCGAGGATGATTTGCTGACGCTTCAGCTTCTCAAGGAGCCTGGATCCTGTGTGTGGTTTACGGAGAGGCCTTGCTTTACGGAATGGAGGTCGGGCAACGCGCCCAACATCCTCTGGGTCACTGGCAGACCGGCGGCCGGGAAGTCCATCCTGTCCAGTCATGTCATCGACCAGCTGCGGCCCCCCACCGGCGCTTGCAGCTATTTCTTCTTCAAGCATGGGGTTGCTGGAAAGTCCTCTCTCAGTGATTGTTACAAGTCAATTGCTCTGCAGATGGCGATACATGACCCGCCGGTACGCCAGTCATTGCTCAAGATCGAGGCTGATAACTCAGGATGGGACAAGACCGATGAGATGAGCGTCTGGAGAAAGCTGTTCTCTGGGTGCATCTTGAAACTGCCCATTTTGCACCGCCACTTCTGGGTCATGGACGGCCTCGATGAATGCAGCAACTTCAACGCCCTGTTTACCAAGAGAGTCATCTCAACCCTTCCTCCCGGACTACGTGTGTTTGTTGCTAGCCGCAACCTCGAAGAAGTTGAACGGGGCCTTGTGTCCCTGGGTCCACGAGTTGTTACCCATGCACTCTCGGACGAGGACACGATCAGCGACATGCGGCTCTTCTTACATACCAAACTGAGGGAGCTCGGCCGATTAGGAAGCAATGAGGAGTGTGACTCTATGTGCGAGAAGATACTCGCGAAGTCTTCGGGGTCGTTCCTGTGGGTGAGGCTGGTCCTACAAGAGTTTGAGAACTCGTGGACTGAAGAGGCGATGGAAGAGGTTCTTAGAGAAGTGCCTGTCGACCTCCAGGACATGTACCTCAGGATCCTGCGGCACATCGAGTCGAACCCGGGCAATGCACAACTAGCCAAGGCGATCCTTTCCTGGGTCCTCCTTGCGTCCCGTTCCCTCACGGTCAGCGAGCTTTGCGCCGCAGTGAGGCTGGATATCAACAGGACACTGCAGCAGGGAAACAAAGCCATCCCAAACTTGTGCGGGCAGTTGGTTTTTGTGGACCAAGCTGACAAGGTGCAAGTGATACACGAGACGGCGAGGCAGTTCCTAACATCTGGAGAGCTTCAGTCGGATCTGGCAATCGCGAAGGTCCCAGGCCACACGCGCCTGGGGTCGCTGATCCTCCAGTATCTCGGGGGCGATGCCCTGAAACAACGTCAAGCGAGGCCCAATCAACTGGGCTTCAAGACCAAAGCGTTTGGAAAGTCGGCAGTGATGGCAGCCTTACCCGACCTCTCTCTTCTCGATTATGCGTCCTCCCACTTCGCAGATCACCTTCTTCGGGCTACAAGCCGAGACGACCATCTATCAGACGACCTTTGTGCCTTCCTCCAAAGCAGAAATCTTCTGTCTTGGATCGAGCACTTGGCGAAGAACGAAAATCTAGGCGTGATCAACAAGACAGCGATGAATATGCGCGACTACTTGGGTCGTCGGATGAGATATGTCCCGCCGACAGACCCGACTGTCCACCTGATAGACAGCTGGATCACCGACCTCATCCGCGTCCCGGCCAAGTTCGGACCACAGCTCCTGCTCTCGCCGTCTGCTATCCACAGCCTAATCCCACCGCTCTGCCCACCGGACGCCATCATCTCGAGGTCCTTCACAAGAGACCCCAAAGCGCCCCCGCTACCCGTCAAGGGTATCCCATCAGGAACCTGGGACGATTGCTTGGCCCGATTTGACTTCCAGGGGGGCGAGACGGTGGCGGTTGCGCACGGGTCTCGCCTCTTCGCCGCGGGGGTTTCCACCGGTGAGATCTCGCTATTCGAGCGGAGCTCGGTCCAGAAAATCAAGGAGCTCAAGCATCCGGAAAGCCCAGGTATCCTCGAATTCAGCCCTGAGGACCAGCATCTTGTGTCCGCTGGAAGAGCTCATGTCGTTGTCTGGGATACAAGGGCGGGAATCATGGTGCGATCTCTGGCCCTATCTTCACCAGTCCTCGCTCTTGCATTCCTGAGCCATGAAGAGCTGCTGCTCGTCTCGCGCTCATGTGAGATCTCTAAATGGTTGGTCTCGTGAACCCTCTGCGCTTCAGTCTTCTTTTTTTTTTTTAGTCTGTTATTGAAATGGCACGCTACCGGTGCTTTAGCTGACATTATATGAAATACCTAGGGATCTAGAGACTGACGAGAGTGAATCGATTTCCTGGCTAGCGACTGGTGAAGACAACGACTTCGCACTAGAAATCCCCAAGCAACCACCGACCTGTGTCTCGCTATTGGTCACCGAAGACGGCGTCCTTCTAGCTGTCGGCTATCGAAGCCAGCCTGTCTTTCTATGGAATGCATTGGAACTCGAGGTGCTTGGCCAGTGTCATATCAAAAGCAACAACGGCATCCGATGCTTTGCTTTCAACCCAAACCCGGAGATCCCCGTTCTCGTGGTGTCGTGCGCGCACGGGACTCTGCATGTCTTCAACTACCTCACCATGGAGCTGGAGTCGTCTGAGCGCGGCATTTTCGCTCAAACGATCGCATGCTCGCCGGACGGCCGCAGCCTCCTTACAGGAGGCGACGACGGTCTTATCCAGGTGTACGAGTTCGACCAGAATTCCGACGGCAACATAATATTGTCCCTGATATACAAAGCGGACAGCATAGATGGCTGTGTGGTTGGTACCGCGTTCAGCCTCGACGGCCTCCGCTTCCTCGACGTTCGTGATTCTCAATGTCGAGTGTGGGCTCCCGCAGCCCTAGTCAGGAATGATAACGAATTGGAAAGCACAAGCGACGTGCTGCCTCTCCCGCCCAGGGCCTCGGCCGCGCGAGCCGTCGATTGGAACCGCGACGAGACGGCGGAGATTAGCACTCCTTTTGCCGTCCCGGCGGCCGGCGTCTTTGTCGTCGTTGGTAAGAGTAGCGGCCAGGTCGTCTTGCTCTCCCTTGACGATGCTTCAGAGGTCGGCACCATGTACCAGCACGCAGCTCCCGTCATAGCGCTCGCTCTTGTTGATAGAGCGAGCGGCCCCATAGTCGTGTCCGCCGACGACAGCGGGCGTGTGCTTGCCGCCGACACGTCCAGCGTGGACTACCATCGCAGCCCTGGTTCCCGGCCCCCTCGGGTCTCGGACGAACAAAAACAACGACGAGGCTCTGCAGCCAACGTTATCTTGAATC
This sequence comes from Falciphora oryzae, assembly GCA_000733355.1. Taxonomy (NCBI): domain Eukaryota; kingdom Fungi; phylum Ascomycota; class Sordariomycetes; order Magnaporthales; family Magnaporthaceae; genus Falciphora; species Falciphora oryzae. The sequence continues at coordinate 1,421,864 of JNVV01000001.1, forward strand.
AACGCTTCGGTGCCTCCGTTCGCCAGTTACTTGCGAGTACCTCCGCTGACCGCCTGTACGTGGGAGGCTACGAGTTTGACGAACTATGGGAGCTACCCTGTGGACGTGTGATCTCAAGGAGACTCAATCCCGCATTTGGGGCCAATAGTCCCCAGACACTAAGAAACGCCTTTCAACATCCCACTAATACGGCCTGGTTTGTACTGGTGGCAGGAGACGTTGCTCATATCGTGGCTTGGGATGATTTTGCCGAACTGAGCTCCACTGGAGACAAGCAGGGCATCCGCATAGAAAGAGGTATACTCACAACAGAGTCGGCGGCCGTGCGAGGCTCGGAAAGCGGCCATCCTTCGCGACCGCCCGTTACCTCATCGACATCCGCTACGGCCTCGTACCACGCCGGGCCAGGAGGCGTGGTGATGGAACTCTGGCGTCCGTCCACGTCCGGCGCTCCGAAGATGAGCATATGGCCGGCCACTGGGTTGGACCCATCGTGCAACGAGCCACTCGTGGCATTGAACGAACCGATCTTAGCTGCCTTAGCGCCGATGATTTTGAAGGTCCTCGGCTTCGTTGGCAACTCAACAATGGTGTTCTTGGACACCAACCTCTGGGTATGCAGCATCGAGCTTACCGTCCTCACAGCCATGACGCCGGCTGCCCCGTCCGCTGCAGTTGCGGAAGCCGGCCGAGCGAGACCGACATTGTCCTCCAGACGGGTCTCGTCGACGACGACCTCGCAGTCACCCCTGAGCAGAACATCGCCGTCATCGATCAGCACAACATCGCTTGGCCAGCACCGGCGTCCGTCCGCGCCAGGAGACAGCAGCTCGTCTGACATCGTCGCACGACGGCACTTCTTCGCACTGGGCGAGTGGCGCGCTAGTGGTGAGCTGCGGTGCGCGATGGTGCCGTGCGCGCCGCAGCGGGGCCAGTCGCCCGACTTCGCGTTCGCGTCAAGCCATGGCGTCGTGGTCGTCAAGGGTGGTCTGGAGTTTTGCGAAGTCGTCGCGCTAGAGCAGCAATCACAGTTCAGCTTCCCAAGCTATATAGGTAGAGCGTCGGCAGGCGTTGATGAGGGAGCTGTCGACGGCGAAGGTGCGCCACCAGACATGGGTTCTTTCGCACACAGGTGGAGATATGTTTCTGGGAGCATGCATCGCAGGGCATCCACGAGATGATTGATGGAAATCACGAGGAGATGATAATGGTTACAATGAGGGTATGTAGAGTGCTGAGGCCCAAACGATATCCCTGTACCAAACACATCAGTTGTGGGAAAGCGGGCAAGATCTTGTCAATCGTAAGAGTGGTTGCGAATACCAGGTACTGGCGGGTTAATACTGCATACGGTCACGGGAACGCCCTCGTACTCTCATTATTGGGGAAGATGACATGCTGAAGAGGAAGTAAAATTATAGTCTACATTTATAAATAGAGCCAAATACCTGGACGTAAATACCCGTAATGAGCAGAGGCGTAACGTAACGTATACAAGACAAAATCATGGGTATCATGCTTAGGAGGGGTCCAAAGACTCGCCACACCGGCTGCCGCTTTGCCTTCCCGTCTCCGAGCCCTGGCATCATTGTGGCAGATACAGAACTCCCAGTTCAGGGACTCCGTCGCTCTTTCCGCGAAGCAGAATCGATCATCAGACTGCAAGCACGGCAGCCATGACGGTGATGACGACCGGCCAGTATCCGAGGGTGTGTAGTATCCTGCCAGCGCCGGACTCGTCGTCGTCCTCGCCACCTGCAGCAGTCGTGCCGTTGGGCAGGGTGCCGTTGATCAGGATGGTCCTGGTGCCGTTGACGTCGGCGACGGCGACGTTCCTCTGCTTCAGATCCTCCGCAGAGCCGGTGCCGACGGTGCTGTCGATGAAAGTCTGGTTGTTGTTGTCCTCGCAGGCGCACGATTCGTACCGCGCGCAGCCGCAAAGCACCGGCGTGGTCTCGTTCTTGTTGCTCGTGCGGTTGCGGTAGGTCCAGTGGTGGTGGTACGGGTACATGTAAGCACCGTAGAGCCACACGCCAGGCCAGAACGCCAGGCCGCCGACGAGGAGGAAGGGAGCAACGCGGGTCGCAGGGAACGATTTCCCGGCTTGCTGGGGGACCTTGGCTCCACCCGCGTAGGTGCCAGCACTGTAGGGCGGCGGCGGACCGCTACCCAACCTCGTGCGGCCGCCCGTGTTAGACGAAGGTGAGGTTCGTGAGCTGAGGAGGCGGTTAATGTTGTGTTAGTGGACGTTGTGAAGTCCCCAAATGAGGAATACGACGAAAAGGGACGATAAACTGGGAGGGCCCAGAAGGAGAACATACGGAGACTTTGACCCAGATGAACCTGAAGAACCTGAAGAACCCGAAGAACCTCTCGAGCCAGATGAACCTGAAGAACCCGAAGAACCCGAAGAACCCCTGGAGCCAGACCTAGAACCCAGGCAAAAATAAACACATTTAAGTATACGACACCACCACACAAGATAAGAAAACATCCATGCGGAATGACAAGCTGGCATTCGATAGAATAAATGGCGGGGAGATGACTCTCTTCCTCCCATGGGGAAAAAAGAAAAGAAAGTCAGACCACGAAAATGGATTTTCTGTAAACTTACCCTCCGCCAGAACTGCTACTACCACCACCTCCGCCGCCGCCGCTCCTGCCGCCGCCTTTGCGCTTCCATAGGTCCTTGGTCGTGTCCAGATCGCGCTCGAATACAGACGGCGTCTTCGAGTACCGGACGTGCGCGTGAGGGTCTTCGGGCACTGCGGCGGCGCTCACGGCAGAGCCCGACAGGAAGGAAAACAGGACGAGAAACGTAGAGGCCTTCATCGTTGCGTAGAATGGAGTAGCGCGGACGCTAAGCTGGATCGGTTTGTTCGCGCTCTCTTGGCGGGCGGCCTCGCGATCAGATCAAGGTGTCTGTTGGCTTCTGTTTACGGGGGGAACCTGAGCGCGAGGCGATTTTATCCTCGTGGTGGAGCAAAGGTCTCGGTTGTTGACGATGATGATGTCGGGGATGATGGGACTTTTGAACCCGATCCGCAAAGGAACAGCAAAAGAACTGACGTCCTTTATTATATGACAAAGGACCACACACAGCACTTGGTCGGAAATGGCTTTCGGCCCTGTGTTCCCCGTGGTTGGGCTGATTTCTAGCAAAGAGGCGGGACTGGGGGCAGTGCTTCTTGGCATTGAAACCACCGCAAACGGCCTTTGGAAAAGCCGAGCCAGTGGAACCACGGTGAGAAAAGAAGCCCCAATAACCTCCCTCCATCATTCCTCCCTCTCGGCAGGGGTTTGGCGTCCTTGGCGTCATTCCTTGCACAACTAACCGAGAGCGGCCTGTCAACTTGTTTTTTGCCAGAGTGTGGATGGTGCAGATCAGCAGTCCCTGATGTCAATGAGGATGTGAGGGTAAAATCGACACCACCTTTGTGGTGGTGATGATGCTGGCAATGATGCTGGCAATGATGGCTTGATTACCATTTGGCGCATGCACCCCGCCCACACACGATGCATCTTGTCAAAGAAGCTTAAATCCGATGGGTGGCTCGGTGGTTTGCGAGCGAATCAAAGTTTGTCGGAATCCTTACATGCCAGTGTCGGGGCTGACTTTCGGCTGTACGAGCCAGATGGCTGACGGCTGGCGCATCCGAAATTCCAGAAGCCCGGCAGGATTCAAGGATGGAATCGAATCTCCCACAGGACACGAAAAGCCACGTCCATGGATGTCCCGAACGTCCCACACGGGCAGTCAGCCACGATCATGTGCCTGATCCGCGATGGGGGATCTGGCCTGCAGGTGGCTTGAAGCTTGAACATGGGCCGTTGGGGGCTGAGGCAGGCATCCTTGGACAGTCAATTCTGACGACAGGAATATCGAAATTGTAGTGTTTGCAACATCAAGGACTGGCCACCTTTGCTGCTTGCAGCAGGGAGCTCTTGATTCTTCTTGAAAAAGCGACAAAAGGGCTCGGCTGGTCCACTCAGCCGAAAAGTCTGATCGATTGCCAGCAGCCAGCACCAAAACCACATGACCCCGCTACCAAGCGTTGGCGTTGGCCTGTTAGCCCTGCAAACCAACACGCCAACCTCCCCATATCTTCAACGCCCCTGCCACAGCCTCAATCCGGCTCCATCCCAAGAGGTGAGAGCGTGATATTCGGCGTGACTCTCGCACAGTCTGTCGTCGAGATCAAATATTGCTACAACCTAGTTTCTCAGCCTCAGTCACTCAGATCCTCTACGAGCCAGGCGAACCACAAGGCGGAATAATATCATGATCTTTCGGGTCTCCTGATGGGCTCCCTATTTCAGCCTCCTGCTTGAGACAGCCGCAAACCCCGCTGACGCGCATCGCTTGGCTGGTCCCTATTATCCCTCCTGCCCGGTTCAGCCACCGGTGCGCTATCCCGGAGACTTTCGGACCGCCCTGGGTTCGAACAGATAGCCAACGGCTGTTGTTCACTCAGCATGGCGAACAACAGCGACCGTGACAGAGACCAGAGCTTGCTGGACCGTCTCAATGCGCTAAAGGGCACCAATCTGAATCTGGATCTAGATACATCTAAAAAGTAATAAGGGCTTCCGTCTACCCCTCTCGCTCTGATGACTCAGAGATTTCCTCCGCTAAGCAGATAGAATGTAAAGCTCACTAGGCATCCCGGTCTCATCGTTTGCTCCAGCTAAGGAGGCAAGAGATGATGCTCTATCGGCCAGACTCCGGTCCCTGAGGGAGAAGTCCCAGGACGCACCGCCGTCTGCAGGGTCCTCCGCATCTCCATCTGCTGCGGGCGTCTCCACCCCTCCGCCTGCCGCTGATTTTACCCAGGCTCCCGTCCCAGCGGTGGCGCAGCCGCCCTCTCAAGTCGGCACTCCGCATAGGACAGGGGTGACGGCTCCAACAAAGCGGCACACGCCAACACCGCCGCCTCGGGTTGGCGGGCCATTTTCTAGTTTCTCACCGCCGGAAGTGGAGGACGACCCTCTGTTCGCGTCTGACGCCAAGGAACTGGATGACCTGTTGGAGGGTCTTGAGGACTTCGGTCTAGATGAGGAAGAAGGAGCAGTGGGCGAGAAGCAAATAGGAGAAGAGAAGCAGGGCAGCGCATCACGACCCAACTTCGACGAGCAGCTGACCGAGGCGCAGCGCACCGCGACTCTGTTTGCGAAATTCGAGAAGCAGGTCTCGAAACGGCTCGGCAGGGCCAATCTGGGGGAGGCGGACATCTTGGAGGGCGAGGACGATGACAGGAACGATGATGACTCTGATGGGGAAGAAATGCGCCGCGAGGCCGACGACGCGCTCCTGCAGGCTCTGGACGAGCTGAGCCTGGAAAATACCCGGCTGCCGGCGGCAGAGGCCAAGCCGAGCTCACATCCAAAGGATCCCGGCGATCCACAGCTATCTCCTCCGGAACCGAAGCGTGTAGGCCGTGATAAGTCGGCAGTCGCGGGGGCAAGAGACGACGAAGACGACGAATTCTCTCTCCCCACACCTCCGTCGACCCTCCCGCCGATCGCCGATAAAAACGGTCCCGAGAAGGGCCGACGAAGAGGTTCGGCCGATTTCGAAGCCGACTTCAGCAGCAGGCTCGCAAAGCTCAGGGGCGAGCGCGATGCGGCGGCTGCTGCCGCAACTGACGAGCTGGGCCTCCCGTCCGTCCCGAGCTACAAGCCCGGGGATGTTGACAAAACGACGCGGCTGACCACAAAGACGGGCTACACCGACGAGGACGTGAAGAACTGGTGCATCCTCTGCCTGGAAGACGCAACCTGTCGGTGCGAGGGCTGTGACAACGACGTGTACTGCGAGCAATGCTGGTGGGGGATGCACGTCGGTCCTTCGGCAGACTATGATGCGCGCGGTCACAGGCGCTGGAAGTTTACGAAAAAGTAGAGCAACGAACTAGGGTGTATCTAGTCTGAGAAGAAATATCACGAGCCATGATCGATGCTTCCCAGATATGACCCTTTTGTAGAGCTATCCTAAACAAAGCCGTTTTATTCTCTCCTTCAAGCCATTACTCAGCATGGGTTGAGTGTATCGAGATGGTAGTTTTCAACGAAACGAAGCGAGCGTACAAAACAAAGGGAACCAATCATGACAGGAATCGACAGAATAACAAGAGTAAAGAAAGACGAACCAAACAAAATCCGTTTTCCTGGTGTCCGAGATGAGAAAACCCAAGTGTGCTTGCCATAGACCATACATAATGCCGGACACCGTTGCTCGTGTGGACTGTCACCACGTCATTTGCAAAATTTCAAAAACAGTGAAAATGAGGCAATCTGAAACTAAACAAAGTCCTTCCTTAAGCGCGATTAGAAGCAGCACCGGATGTGTTGCCACCATCGTTGCTGGTCGGCCGGCCGGTAATGTCCTGCCACGTGGCGCCGAACCGCCTGCCCGTGCTCGCGAGGAGACCCTCCTCCTCGTCTGCCTCGGCCTCCTCGTCAAGCTCGTTCATGTTGAGCTTGGGGGTACGGAAGAGCGAGGTGAGGAACACGATGAGGAAGACGGCCAAGAAGGCCGGTTGCGTCCAGAAATCGATCGCGCCGAAGACGGGCCAGTTCAGAGTGACCCTGTTCAAGAAAGTCGACATGACGGACGGTGTGCAGACGTCCTTGGCCGCATCCTGGGTGTACGCCTCGGAGCAGGGGACCACCATCTCCGGGTGGTCGGTGCAGTTTGGCTGGTCGCCGGGGTGGCGCGGGGTGTTGAGGCAGAACGTCTGCGTGCCGTAGATGGAGTATTGCGGCGCAACCATCATGGCCATGGCGTAGTTGATTGCCAGAATGATGAGGGCCAGCAAGACGGTGGCGATCAGGATAGCCTGCGGCGCGGTGCGGCCCCTGCGGATCTGGAAGATCTGGACCCAGAGGAAGCGAATGCCTACCGTTGCCAGGCCCGAGACGGAGCTGCTGAAGAAGAACAAGATGAAAAATGCCATCAGGATGTAGTCCACAGGGAAGGCCTTGGCGGACTGCACAAAGACCCAGTTGATGGGTTGGAAGATCTTGATGTGACCCAGGATGTATCCGCAACGGCCCTTGCAGAGCGAGTTGGACGCCTTGTCGATGGTGGTAATGAGCATCGACGCCCAGATCATTACGGAAACGATCAACAAGAGGATGCCGCCGATCAACTTGAGGGGTCGAAGGACTGCGCAGATCTTGGTCCACGCGCGGTACACGAAGCTGCGCCCTTCGCCCTGGGCTTCAGAGGCCAGTCGCGCCCGGCGCACGAGCGTGCGCTCCTCCCGGACCAGAGACTCAAGTTCGCGCCTGTCCTTGGAGGAAACTCCGTCAGGATTTCCTGAGTTCCGCAGCTCGAGTTGTCGTTGGCGCTCGCGGTTCCTCTCAAGGGCAGATGCGGTCGTCTCAGAGAGCTGAGGGGCCGAGATGGACGGTGCTGACTTTATGAACGAGATGGGTAGCAATGCCAGGCCAGAGCCAGTGTACAGGACATAGAGCATGGTCCCGAGACACACAAGAAGGCCGACGGCAAAGGTCAGCGCCTTCTCGCCCTTGTTCGCCGCCAGCAGCCTCTTGAAGTAGTCCAGGTCGAGGTGTCCACCTGTCTGGTTACCCGCCGCCGGAACGAAGAAGCCGACAAGAAAGAGTATAACGACGAGAACGATGAATATAGTGGTGTATTTGAATGCACCCCACAGCTTGCTGCCGAAACTCCTGCCCTCCTCATCCTCAACCTCGTCCGACTCCTCGTACCAGAAGTACGCGAAAGGGATGAAGAGGAGGCATAGGAGCGCATCGAAGCTGTAAAGGGTATAGTACACGATCTCGAGAGAGTATAAGATTTTGGCAACGTGTTCGGGCGTTGCCCAGTCCCTTTTAGCACCGAGGTGAACCGAAGTGGTGGAAGATACGAGGGCGATGTCGACGGGCAGGAGCAGAACCGTCGCCAGGAGCGCCGTCAAGCTGACAATGGCGACGACGTTGACGATGGCCGAGCGGTCGCGGGCTGTCTGCCATGTGAAAGTGGTGATGATGGCGGCCAGGAGGGCCACGGCGACGGCCACGCCGTACGCGATCCAGATCAAACTCGTCTGCAGGTAGGGAGCCATCTTGGAACTAAAGCCGAGCTGGCAGCATGCTAGTCTGCAAGGTTTATCGTCGGACAGAAATTGTGTATCTGCTGGATTGTTTGCGTTTCCAGGAGACTTATGATGGCGCCGCACTCTGGGGTTGTCGTCGAGCCTGGAGGGTTCCAGAAGCACTCAGTGCTGGCGTCGAGGAGCGGTTGAAGAGGAGCAGCTTTTCGGCAGATGGTGAAGCGGCCCGCGTGTTGTGTTTTTGAACTGTCGCTTTGCGCTCGGGCTTCGATAATTTCCAGTAGGCTGTTGACGGTTGCGAGCCGGCTTTCGAGGAGAGCTAGCTGTGCAACAATGCGATCGAGCGAGTTAGAAACTGTCAAGAAGAGTGCCGTAGAAGGGCCGTCCATGGCGAGAGCATGCCATGTCCGTCGCCTAATCCGATTATTTTGATCCTCTCAGCTGCCTCCTAGAAGACGCGTCCTTGGGGAATGGAATGGACAAATGACGGAGCCGACGCTGGGGAGCACCGCCCTGGGGTTATCGCATGCCTAAAACAAGAGCTCGCGACTTGCCTGTGCTTGGCACTTTGCAGCTGCTGGAACGACGGAGCAATAGCTCAGTTCGCTTGCTCCGAAGGTGAAAGCACGAAGGTGAAAGCACGAAGGTGCAGGTGCAGGGCAGACAAACCCGACGGTCACGAATTCTGGCTGTCGTGATGTCGGCTGTGCTGCGAATTATGGATGTATGATGAGGGAGGTGGAACGCATGGGCTCAGATGCGTAGTCTGTGACGCAATTGCGCTGTGATCCACGCGGACGCGGGAAGCTTAGCTCCACCCTGTGCCTGCATATGGTTGGTCCCACTGTGCCGGGGCGTTTTTGAACATGAAGCACACCTGAGGCGCGCTTCCCCAGCGACCTCGAGGTCGCATCGGTTCGATCTGTAGGAGTGGCCTGTGCTTTATCGCCATCGAATCACTGCACATCCAGGGATGCCACAGTGCGATTTGGCCCGACCGCTTTCGTCACACCCCTAAGCTTGGACCCGATTGGCAGAATTGCAGAGAGCTCTGCACGCCCGTCGCATCGCATCGCGACACTCTAAAAACGCGGTAAGCGGCCTGCTGGAAAGTTACGACCGCACCTTCTAGAGCTCGACCTGCTAGCCAGCAGCCAGATCCTGCAGCTACCCCGTAAGCCCAATTCGCCGAGGTCGCCAGTCTCCTCGACAGGCAGGCCGATGCGAGGGGTGTTGCAGCGATGCAGTGCTATACGGAGCTGACGTCGCCGTCAGCTGTGTCGCATTCGTTGTCGCTACCCTTCATTGCTGCGAAGGCAAACAACCTCGTCGTCGCCAAGTCCTCGATCCTCCAGATCTTCTCGACAAGGACCGTTCCTGCCGACCTCGATGCTGCCCAGAACCCCGCCTCGCAATCTGTCAAGACGAGCAATGCCTACGACACGGGGTTGAACGACGATGAGGGACTCGAGGCCTCGTTCCTGGGCGGAGATGCTGCCATAGTCAGGTCGGACCGCGCGAGCCACACGAAGATTGTGCTTATCGCCGAATTCCCGCTTTCCGGAACCGTCACGGGTCTGGCGAGGGTGAAACCACCGAGCGTCCCCAAGACGGGCGGCGGCAGCAGTGGCGGTGGTGGCGACCTCCTCCTGATCGCGTTCAAGGACGCGAAACTCAGTCTTGTCGCGTGGGATGCAGAGCGGCGCTCGCTCGAGACGCTGTCGATCCACTACTATGAACAAGATGAGCTCCAGGGCAGCCCCTGGGAGTCCCCGCTGAGCGACTATGCCAACTTCCTGGTGGCCGACCCGGGCAGCCGATGCGCAGCCCTCAAGTTCGGTCCAAGGAGCCTGGCCATCCTACCCTTCAAGCAAGCCGACGAAGATATTGGTATGGAGGACTGGGACGAAGCGCTGGACGGCCCGCGCCCAGCACAGTCTCAGCCGGCCTCTGTGGCCATCAATGGAACTAGCACTATAGAAGATACACCTTATTCACCATCTTTTGTGCTCCGACTGCCCAATCTTGACCCTGCTCTTCTCCGCCCCGTACATCTCGCGTTCCTGTACGAGTACCGCGAGCCCACTTTCGGCATCCTGTCCTCCAGCCTGACGCCGTCCAACTGTCTGGGCCGCAAGGACCACCTGACATACACTGTCTTCACCCTGGACCTCCAACAGAAGGCCTCCACCACTATCCTTTCTGTTGGCGGCCTGCCCAAGGACCTCACGCGCGTCATTGCCCTCCCCGCCCCCGTCGGCGGCGCTCTTCTTGTCGGCGCCAACGAGTTGATCCATGTCGACCAGTCGGGCAAGGCCAACGGCGTCGCTGTCAATCCCTTCACCAAGCAGTGCACCTCGTTTGGCTTGGCAGACCACTCCGACCTGAACTTGCGTCTGGAGGGCTGCACCATTGAGGTGCTGTCGGCCGAGCACGGGGAACTCCTGGTCGTCCTGAATGACGGAAGGCTTGCTACCATCACCTTTCACATCGATGGACGCACCGTCTCCGGCCTCAAGGTCAGGGTTATCCCCCCGGAGGCCGGTGGGAGCCTGCTGCCGACCGCCGTATCCTGTCTTAGCAAGATTGGGCGGAACGCCATGTTTGCCGGGAGCGAGCGTGGAGACTCTGTCGTCTTTGGCTGGAACAGGAGGAGCAGCCAGGTTTCGAGGAAGAAGTCTCGGGTCCAGGACCCCGATATCGACCTCGACATAGACTTCGACGATCTAGAGGACGAGGATGACGACGATGACGACCTGTACGGCGACACGGAGAAAACGACAACGGCGGCAGGGCTCGCGTCCAGCCAGACCAAGCTAGAGGATCTAGTGTTCCGATGCCATGACAAGCTAATCAGCATCGCACCTATTCGGGATATGGTCTATGGCAAACCCCCACCTCCGGCAGAAGCCGAGACCGGTAGCAAAGACTCCACGCCCATCCAGAGCGAGCTGCAGCTGGTAGCTGTGGTCGGCAGGGACAAAGCCTCCTCGCTCGCAATAATGAACAGGGAAATGACTCCAGTTAGTATCGGTAGATTCGATTTCCCGGAAGCCAGGGGCCTCTGGACGCTTGCTTGTCAGAAGCCTCTTCCCAAAGTGTTGCAGGGCGAAAAGGGCACCAAGCCCGTCGGAGGCGACTTTGGCGTCCCGTTCCAATACGACAAGTTCATGGTCGTCGCCAAGGAAGACGACGATAGCTTTGAGTCGTCAAACATCTACGTGCTTACGGCGGCAGGCTTCGAGAAGCTGGTAGGAACCGAGTTTGAGCCTGCCGCCGGCTTTACAATCGAAGCGGGCACTATGGGGAGCCACACCAAGATAATACAAGTCCTAAAATCGGAAGTGAGGTGTTATGATGGAGGTGGGTAACCCGGGGCTCCTGTTACCCCCGACTCCTGCCAACGACAGCTTCGGGACCAGTGCGCTGACCAACCCAAGACCTGGGACTCACCCAAATTATACCCATGCTGGACGAGGAGACAAATCACGAACCGCGAGCAACCAGCGCCAGCATAGCAGATCCATACCTGCTCATCATCCGTGATGACTCGAGTGCTTTCATCGCCCACGTGAACGAGGACAGCGAGATCGAGGAAATCGAGAAAGAGGACAAGGTGATCAAGACTACCAAATGGATCGCCGGAAGCCTCTATGTAGACTCGAGGGGGGCATTTGCGTCTGCTCAGGCAGACAAGAGCGCGAAACCTACCGAGAGTGTCATGATGTTTTTGCTAAGCGCAGCCGGTGCCCTCTACGTAAGGCGACCCTGCCCTTGGTTGGCCTTCCTATTCGTGACCATTCGCGTCGTCTCAGAACTGGACTAAAATCGATTTCAAAATCGCTTGCAGATATATGCGCTTCCCGATATCTCGAAACATATTTATGTGGCGGAAGGACTGTGCTACGTCCCACCTCTGCTCTCCGCCGACTACGCGGCAAGGAAAGGGACCTCTAGGGAGTCCCTGAGCGAACTCATGGTCACGGACCTGGGTGACACCACTTTCAAGTCTCCTCATCTCATTGTATGTTTTGACGGCGTCTTTGAGGTCATCACTACATGGCCGTAGGAAATGGGCGGGCACTGTCCATTGCTAACTCTTCTCCAAAGCTGCGCCATTCCAACGACGACCTGACTATCTATGAGCCCTTCAAGATAACGGAGAGCTCGCAGGGTTTGTCTGGCACGCTCCGCTTCCGCAAGCTGCCGAACCCTGCCGTGGCAAAGAGCCAGGACACCAAGGTCTCGGATGACGCTCCTGCCCCAAGGCGCCGCATGCCTCTTCGCGCGTGTGGCAACATTGCTGGCTACAGCTGCGTTTTCCTTCCCGGACATTCGCCTAGCTTCTTGATCAAGTCGTGCAAGTCCACACCAAGGGTTGTGGGCCTGCAAGGGCCCGGCGTGAGGGCTATGAGCCCCTTCCACACTGAAGGATGCGAGCGCGGGTTCATCTATGCCGACTATGAAGGGGTCGCCCGTGTGGCGCAGATTCCTGGCGACTGCGGCTTCGCCGAGCTCGGCCTCTCTGTCAAGAAGGTACCGCTGAACATGGACGCGGACGGGATTGCATACCACACGCCCTCCGGAGTATACGTGGTTACATGCAGCTTCTGGGAGGCATTTGAGCTGCCGTCGGACGATGAATACCATCGAGAGTGGGCTAAGGAGAACATCACGTTCAAGCCACAGACAGAGCACAGCGTGCTCAAAGTCATCAACCCGGTCAACTGGAGCGAGATCTGGAGCGAGGAGTTTGACAAAAACGAGGTAGCCATGTGCATCAAGTCGCTCAACCTCGAGGTCAGCCAGTCGACTAATGAGCGCCGCCATCTGATCACGGTCGGGACTGCCATCTGCAAGGGCGAGGACCTGCCAGTGCGCGGCTGCGTCTACGTCTACGATCTCGCCAGCGTCGTGCCGCAGAAGGATCGACCCGAGACGGACAAGAAGCTGAAGCTGATGGCCAAGGACGAGGTGCCCCGCGGTGCCGTCACGGCACTGTCGGAAATCGGCACTCAGGGCCTTATGCTCGTCGCCCAGGGCCAGAAGTGTCTGGTCCGTGGTCTCGGCGAGGACGGCAGGCTATTACCCGTTGCCTTCATGGACATGAACTGCTACGTCAGCTGCGCCAAGGAGCTTCCCGGCACCGGCTTCTGCGCCATGGCCGACGCCTTCAAGGGCGTCTGGTTTACCGGCTACACCGAGGGTCCCTACAAGATGATGATGTTTGGCAAGAGCAGCACCAACCTCGAGGTTGTGAACGTCGACTTCTTGCCCGACGGCCGGGATCTGCTCCTGGTGGCTGCCGACGCCGAGGGGAACCTCCATATCTTCCAGTTCGATCCTGAACGTGAGTCTCGCTATTTGCCCACATAGAAGCAAACGCTAGGACACTGACTGACTCGATTTCCCGAAATACAGACCCCAAGTCCCTCCAAGGCCACCTGCTTCTCAACCGCACCACCTTCAGCACAGGTGCTCACCACCCTCAAAAGTCCCTCCTCATGCCGACCACCTCGTCACACCCGCCCCAACCGGCGACCAACGGCGACACATCGGCTGCGGCGGCGGGTCCCCAGCACATACTCATGGCGGCGCCCACGGGCGTGCTGGCGGCGGTGCAGCCGCTCGGGCAGGGCGCCTACACGCGGCTCTCGGCGCTGGCGAGCAACCTGGCGGCCTCGGTGCCGCACCACGCGGCGCTGAACCCAAAGGCCTACCGCGTGCCGCCGGCCTCAGCCCGCAATCAGGTCGCCGCCGTTGACATCTCGGTCGGGCGCGCCGTCGTCGACGGCGCCCTGCTCTCGCGCTGGGCCGAGCTCGGCTCCGGCAGGCGCGCCGAGGTCGCGGGCCGTGCCGGCTTTGCGGGTCCGGATGAGGTCAGGGCTGAGCTTGAGTCGGTCCTGGGCTGGTCGATCATGGCTTATTTCTGATATAGAGGATCCAGCGTGAGAATTTTCAAGTTGCCCGTGCCCTCCCAAAAAAAAAAAAAAAAAAAAAATCCTAGGTACTTGTGTTCCTTTCAAGCCATTTGTAATGGAATTTGTGTTCAAGACTCTAGATGCCGGGTATCGATTAGTGCCGAAAATGTTATTTGCGTAGGGCTCATCCACATATCTTCATTTTCCCACTCTTTATTAGCGTCAACAACCCGCGCTCCATTCAGACCCTTGGAAACAGCCCCCGCGTCACATCCACTTGAAGATAGCCACCTCCCCTCTACTGGGGCAAAGAAGTGTGCCGTCACGCAATAGGCGGCACAGTTCCAGGTCCCTACCGGTCACCCAGTCATAGGGCAGGAAAAACACCCTCGACTCTTTGGTAGGAGACAATAGCGGCACGGTACATACCCACAGCCTCTTGTCCAAGAATACAAGCACGCCTTCGGGAAGAATACCAAAACCGTGCTTGATGTTAGAGACCAGGGACTGTGGCAGCACAAGCGGTCTGACGACCTCTTTATGTTGGGGGTTGCCGGAGGCGGGGGAAGGATTGTATATGTTGTCGGTCGGGAGCACAACATATCTATAATAACGGTGGCCAGGTCCCCTGGTGAGAATGCGCAACAAAACGTACTGGTACGTATGGCTGCCCAGGACCGCAACGATATCGAACGGCCCGTCATCGCCGCCCTCTTCCACGCCCGCACTAGATAAATCCAGCAGGGTGCACGTCTTCTGCTCCAGGGTGTCCCAGGTCAAAACCATGGCTGCTTGTGGCGTGAAACAGACCAGGTGCGCCGATTCCCAGGGGTGCTGTTGCCATTGGCCCCGCATGTTCTTGAGGAGTGCCATCTCGGCCACCACGGCGCCGTCCGGGACAGACAGCACCAGGCACCTTTGATCTCCAGATACAAACAGCCGGCTGCCGTCGCGGTTGAAGAATACCTGAAGTGGCCGGTGTCGGAGGCTGGCAGATATACTCTCCGCCAAGAGTACCGTGTCGACCGACAACGGCCTCTCGGCGGTGTTGCTAAAGGTTATCGACTTGATGGTCACACCCCGATCTACCACGTATGCTAGCCGGTCCTGCCGCGAGTTCCAGGAAAGTCCGCCGATGAAATCCCATTCCCTAGTCGACCTGCTAATCTCGTGCGTCTTCTTGCTCAGCGGATCATAAACAATGACGGCGTCTTCGTGAGTCGCATACGCCACTAGCTCGCTGGAGCTACGCCCTGCTGCGAGACTGGTAACTCGCGGTTGCTTGTCCGCGCGGCTCTCGGAGCCCGAGAGCGGCGCCGCCGTTCTTGGGCTGTCCGTGTTGTCTTTGTCTGCTTCAAAGCCGCCGCGCGCATCAACCAGCCTCTGCAGACAATCAGGTCCCCAAACGTTGCAGTGCCCATCCCACCCAAGGGTGTAGAACCTGGCTCCGTTTGGGCTAAAGCAGGCATAATCTGGTACGACCTGCAGCGTCAGCCTGTACACGGTCGACATGGATGCGAAGTCGTAGATTTTAACCAATGTCCCGAAAGTGACGGCGAAGACCCGCCCGTTCGGGCTGCAAGTGAGTCCGGTGGCGGGTTTATCGCCGTCGTTTTCGACTGCCTCATAGACGTCGGTGACATGATCCCACTTGAATACTCGTCCACCATGTATGCCCAGAATCTCCCCAGAAGGATGCCAGATGTGGTAGGTACTGCCTGTATGTGAATGGACCGTGCCGCGGCCCGGTCTGCCTTCGCGTTGGAGTCTGGTTATCATCTCGACGGGATCCACACTCCAAATGGAGAGAGGAAACATGAGATAGGCAACAGCGATCAGAGTACAGTCCGAATTGAAGCAAATGGCACTAGGGGTGCCAAGGAATGCTCCTTCGGGAACACTTTGCTCTTCTAGCAAGCCGGCATCTAGGCCTAGCGGGTCCCAGCCTGGATCCTTGGTTGGATCTTGGGTCGAGAGCTTGTAAACCTGTCTTGGGTCTATTATCGCAACCAAAGAATTGCTGTCATCGAATTTGAACTCGACCGGCTCATCCTCTTCAGGGCTGTCGGTAGAGAGAAGCAGCGACCAGTCTGCAGTCTTCCAAACAAACGTCTTGGAGTAAGTGTAGACTGCTAGCAGGGTGCCCAACTTGTTGAAAGCAACGGCCACGGCCCTCCCTTCTAAATCGAGAACCATCCGCTCTTCGAAAAGAGCTGTCCCGTATATCCTGACGACATCGCTCACGGCAGCGAGACACAGAGACGATGCTGCCAGAAGCTGGATTCCCCTTGTACCGCCCGAGATGCGAGCCAGGCAGTCGCCCCAGCGCCCTTCCGAGAGGCCAGAAACAGAGAGGTTTGCCCCAGGGCCCGCGCTGAATTTCTGGTGGATGATGGATGACGTAGGACACAGCGCCGGAATGCATTTGTAGATGAGGGTCGGGTCCTCCAAGAGATATGGCCCAAATTTAGCCGTCAGTTTGGTCAAATCAACAGCCCAAGACTCCAGCAAAGATATGTCTTCCAGCCGGTGAGTGAGTAGGGATCCGGATGCATCCATTTTGGTGCGTCTCTGGAGGTATTCAGACAGTTTCCGCGACGCCCCAGGAAGCTCCGAGAGCCGGTTGGTCATGGCCAGGTATTGAATCCACGTGAGGGGGCATGGCCCGTTGAAGAAACTGACCAAAGCCTTCAGGATGCGGCTAGATTCAACCGATATTTCTCTGAGATGGTCGAGCCAGAAAGCGCTGGAGTATTGGAGGAACTTTGGTGGGTTCAGCATGCTGAGCTTTCGCCTCAGTGTCTTGTCGCAGAGCGTTGCAAGACACTTGATGAGCAGGTCTTCGTTCGCTCCTCTTGAGTCGGACGAAAATGGAGCGTCCTTCTTTCTCATGAGGTACTCGCGGGCGGAGTGATGGACCAGCTCTACCCGGCCGTGGGTGACGACCACGAACTGCCCGCAGACCTGACTGACTGTATGGCTGAAATCCATGATGTCCTTAGTCTCGGCCGGGTAGATCTCCAAGAACTCGTCCACTGCGATGGGAGTCTTGGCAAACATGGCGCATGTCAGGAGAGCTTTGGCTAAGAGTTTATCCTCGCTCATGTTTGGGGCAGTCATCGTAGCCATCATTCGGTCGTAGAGTTGGTCCATGTCGTTGGGTGTGGATTTTAGAACCTGTCGGACCTGATCTTCTCGCGTTTTCTCGATGACAGCTTGCCCAACCAGGCTGGCCCAAAGAAAGCTGCCCTGCGACCGGGCAACAATCTCATTGACGAATTCCAACTTTAGTTCATCCCCGCATATAAGATGGTCAACCTGGTCGGTAACAGACAGCCTGATGTCCTCTCGATTGTCTGGCAAGGGAGTCTCAGCCACGTCTATCTTTTTCCCTGCCACTTGGAATGCATGATGGATGCTTTCTAAGGGGCGGCTGAAGACGAGGATGTGGAGTATGCGGTTATCGAAATCGACCACAGCGGAGAGGTGCTCCACCACCTCGTTGCTGGAATTTGCCTCATCAAGTCCGTCTATGACCCAAAATATTCCCCTTTCCGTCTTGATAGTGGCCAAGATGGGTTTGAAAATAGACTTCCAGACCGTCTTGGAGTCTGCCCCAGACACACAAACCCCTGCCTTGGCGAGGCCGACAAGGGCGTGGCGGAACTCGTTGAGCTGGAGAGCAGTTTGGTAGGCGAGAGACCGGAGCATGTGGCTAGTAGACTGCTTCTGGCGCAGTCCATGCTTGAAAAAATAGTACGAGCAGGTGCGCCCTGCTTCATGCAGATGATCGACGACAGACGAGGATGTGACCGACTTTCCATTGCCGGGTGCGGCGTGCGCCCAGAGAACTCTTGTCTCCTGAGATTGAAGCCAGTCATTAAATTCGGGGCTTTCAATAAACTTCTCACAGGTGCCCGACTTCCGCGTGGCCCGGTAGGAGGCGAGGTCCTCGTCCGGAGGCCCAGCGATTCCTAGCAAATCCGCCAAGTGCTGCATGTCTTCTTTCAAGTTTTCCTCGCATTTGGCGGATGTTGGCGATGCAGAGGCGACTATGCTGCGGAGTGCACCAAGTACAGAAGCGTAGTTGGGATCCTCGGGGCTCGTGAACTTGCAAGCGTTGTGATGGTCGGCGTTGAGCGGCATTTTAGTTTCTATCGGGAGGCCCGTCACAGCAGCCGCCGTTTCGACTATCATGATGGAAGCTGGACCGACGGCAGTTGATAGTGTTTCATAAAAGGAAAAAATCTCGAGTTTCGGAGCATGGTGCCGGAATGCCTTGTTTATCTCGTCAATCGTTGGGCTCTTCCGCGCGAGCTCTTTGACGTACTCCCGCGAAGAGTGGCCGAAGACGGAGCCTGAAAGGAACTTGTTCAGGGTCTCGGCAAGATCTGTGCCACGGTGAGGAGTGGCAAGGAAGACGACACCCTTGATCATGGTTACGATGCTCTTGTACTGGTCGTTCGAGTGGCCCTCGACAAATGCTCTCTTGAAGACCAAGCCTCCCATCGAATGAGCGACGATGACGATAGGGACCTGGCCCAGGCGCTCGGGAGTATTCTCTCCATATTTCATGCGGAACAGGAGATCAGTGGCGAAGTCTCCAATTGTAGACGATGCCTGCTCCTTTCTAGACGAGAAGTGTGCGTTGTAGCCGAAGGTGAGCACGCGGGCAGTGGGCAGCGCAAGTGGAAGCCAAAGCTGTGGCCAAAAGTTGTCGAGGTCCCGGTCGCGACACCATGTTCGGCGGCTAGTCCCACCAAGTCCATGTAGGAAGATGATGTCTACCTCTCGCTCGCCTTCGGGGGTGTGCAGGGTGACAAGACCGAGGGGGTCGTCAGTGCGGTCCTGCGTCCGTTGTTTCCGGCGTGACGACGACGATAGCGATGTTTGAAGTTGGGCGTACACGTCGGATAACGCCGACGGACGCCGCTGGCTGTCTGAAGTGCTTGGAACGGTCTGCCCCGCGGGCCCTCGCAGCGGAACCTCGATTGAGCGCTCGGGAGCTGGGGCCGATGCCTCACTAGACGGTCGGGAGTGCGATGTTGATGCTTGACCGTTTTCCGTGTCACTTGGACTGCGGTGTCGACGCCCTTTGAGGCGTTTCCACTATATTCAATAGGTAGGCACTCCGTTCACATCAGATATCATGCTCCAATTTGGGCGGCCGTTCACAGCATATCTCCCTGAAATTGAACGAAAGAGATGGAACAGGTGGGCAAATTACCATTTTGTCGAGCTATCGCCGCGCGAGTCGGCTCCGGGCTTGTTAGCTCTTCATATCTTCCCGTCAAGTGTTTGCGCCAAAGGTTAGAATTGTCGAAAGGCTCATTCCTTTGTTGGCATTCTCCTTCGTCAGCTCAGCCTCTTTCCTTGCCAGGATGTAACCCCTCTGCGGGGGTCCATTTGGCGTCGACCAACAAATCACCTTCTCGCCTCATCCATCTCAGCCCGCACATGGCGCTTGGAGACTCCAATGGACAAATCCTTTCGTCAAGTGTCTCCTTGTCGCCCTATCTACTCGTCTTTTCAGGTGGTTTATAAGCGCAGGCCCGACCCGACACTGGCGGCCGGGAAGAGTCAAGGCGAAGGTTAGAACTAGCCTCCTTCCAAACACAGTTCATCGGCATCGTCCATTATGGAGGGGAAGATGCTGGACGTGATGAGGTAGGAAGTGACGGTCAAGTTGGCATTTTGGGTGCTGACGCTGAGGTCGGCGGCCAGGAATGGGGTGGCCTGGAGGTATACGGAGCTGCTGACGAAAGATGGTGCAGTCCTTCTGCCAGCACAGGAACGCCGATTTCTCAGGCCCGTTTCCGGCACCGCCTGTTGCGCTCATCGCCTAGCCGGAGCGCGATTGGAAGCGACGGCCCTGTGATGGCAGTTTATGTTCCGTGGAATCCAGAAAGGCCGGGGGTAATGCCTGACACTATGGGCATTGATGCTCTCTCCACCCCACGCTGTGGACAGGACACCGCTGTCGATACTGCACTATGTGAGCTTGCAGCCGCGGACTCTGCAGCACGGGCCTGGCAACAATTCAGCCGGCGGTCCGCGGGATAGGGTAGAGTAGAGTGGAGCTCGACTGGCCGAAAAGGCGAGATGGGCGTCATCGCTCCGGGGTCTCCGATTCCAGGCTCCCGATTTGTGTGTTCATTGTGATAATAAGCAACCAAGAAATACAGCCAAGTCTTGAGGCCGCAGTGGAAGGCAAAAACGTGTGAGGCCAGCTGGACTCATGTGCCTGGGCTCGACCCTGTTCTGTAGCGGCCCGGCTCTCTGCTGCACCCCAGTTTGGCGTCCCCGCCAATCCCGCCCATGCTGGAGATGCTGCCCACCTTCGCCACTGGAAAGGCTGTCAATGCCAAGACCAACACTCTGGCTGGTTGACCTCTGGTTACGAGCTCGGACCGCGACCACTAATCCAGCGGCTGTAGTCTTTGCGCCGTGTCTTTTCTTTGCTTGCTCATTCCCAAATGGCTGGTCCGTCCCCGAACCGCGCGATTTGCCTTGTTCAGTCTCCTTTTGATCTGTCATCTTTTGTTCGTATACCTTCTTGTTGTTTGTGCGGTTGAGAGGCTGGTCCCACGAGGCGGCCAGAGTCTCCGCCATGGGTCGCGCCGCGTCCGGATCAAATGCCTTCGCGGCACCGCCCATCCATCTGACCGGCCTGCCGCGGAAGAGTCGTCTGCTTTTGGTTCTCGCCGTCTCTACCGTCGTGCTCTACTTACTGCTCCCGAGCGGCGGTGGCCGTCACCTGAGCAACCTGCGCCCGCACCACGGCGGCGCCACATTCGCCAAGACCGATATTCTCCGCTATGTCGACCCCCTGATCGGCACCGTCAACGGAGGCCATGTCTTCCCCGGCGCGACGCTGCCGTACGGCATGGTGAAAGCAGTGGCCGATTGCGACTCCCACGCAGAGAACGCAGCTGGTTTTGTCTCCGACAATTCCAAAATCGTGGGGTTCTCTCATCTCCATGACTCTGGCACCGGCGGGAACCCGTCCCTGGGAAACTTCCCCCTATGGGTCCACGCGGGATGCCCCGAGGGCGACGCTCAGAAGTGCGTCTTCTCGTCCTCCACGAGAGGAGTCCCCAGAGTCAACGAGTCCGCTCGGGCAACGCCGGGCTACTTCGCCATCGAGCTCACCAACTCGGTCAAGGCCGAGATGACGGCCACGGAGCGCGCCGCCCTGTACCGCTTCTCGTTCCCGGGCGCTTCCGCCCTGAAAGACCAGAAGGGCAATCGCGTGCCCTTCGGCCCCCTGCTGCTCCTGGACCTGACCGACCTCAGCAACAGCCGCCGGAGCGGCGGCGTCAAGGTGCAGGCCGACGCCGGCTCGTTGACGGCCCGCATCACGGGCCACGGAGAATTCGCGCCGTCCTTCGGCACGGGCAGCTACGGGGCCTTTGTCTGCGTCGACGTCCGCGGCGCCCGCGTCCGCAAGTCCGGCACCTTCAAGAGCGATCTCGACGTCAGCGAGGAGATCAAGGAGCTCAAGCCGGCACCCCCAGGATCGGCGGGCGCCTGGGTCCAGTTCGAGGCGTCGTCTTCCAGGCAGGCGTCTATCATGGCTCGTGTGGGCATTTCCTTCATGACGGTTGAGCAGGCCTGCGCCAACGCCGAGGCCCAGATACCCGACTTTGACTTCGACGGAACCTTTGCTGCTGCCCAGCGGGCCTGGCGTGAAAAGCTGAGCGTGGTTGAGATCGATACTCGTGGTGTGAATGAATCTTATGCAACCACTTTTTGGTCAGGTCTCTACAGATCCCTGATATCGCCTCAGAACTACACGGGTGAAAATCCTTTGTGGGAGTCGAAGGAGCCTTATTTTGATTCGTACGTGTTTCTTATCCCTTGCAGCATTCCTGACTCCTCTCTTGCATTCGTTCCATTGTCGTGCTCCCTTGCATTCCTGGTTCCTGCACATAACCGGTTATCCTGGAGGTCTCGGAATCTCCTGAGGCTTAAGAACGGCTTTGGGAACCGATTATATTACAATATTGTGGTTGTATACCTTCACGATCGTACATCAAAGCCAAGCGGCCTTGTTGCAAGAACCCACGTGATTGTGCTGCAGTTTTCGATCACGTGCACACCCTAACGACCACCACCCAAGATGCGAGCAATCGCTGATACAATGATCTTTAATCACAGGTTTTACTGCATCTGGGATTCCTTTAGAGCCCAGCACCCTCTGCTGACAATTGTCGACCCCGTCGCGCAAACCGAGATGCTTCGCACTCTGATCGACATTTATCGGAACCTGGGTAAGCTTCCCGACTGTCGGATGAGCTTCAGCAAGGGTTACAGCCAAGGCGGATCGAATAGCGATATTGTGATCGCGGACGCGTATGCCAAAGGGCTGCGTGATGGTATCGATTGGAAAACGGCATATGAAGCCGTGGTTTCGGATGCTGAAGAAGAGCCAAAGATGTGGTCATTCGAGGGGCGAGGAAACCTCCAATCTTATCACAAGCTGGGGTATATTCCAGTGGATGATGAGGACACGCTCGGCTCCGGGCCGACGAGCAGGGAAATGTCCCGTCTGGTCGAGTACGCTTATGACGACTTTTGCATCTCGCTGCTTGCCAAAGGACTCGGGCACAAGGAGGACGCCAAAAAATACCACAAACGAAGCGGCAACTGGAAGAACATCTGGAGCGAACAGTGAGTTCCATTCTTCCATCATCTTTTGCACGTCCCCCAGGTGGCGTTTAGATGCTAACCGCTTTCGTTGGGTTAGATCCCTTGATATCTACAGAGAAACTCACGCGGGCGACATCGTCTTGAGTCCCTTCAAAGGCTTCCTTCAGCCAAGGATGCGGGACGGGCAGTTCGTGTACCACAATGTTCGGCTGTGTAGCCCCAAAACCAACTTCCATGGGTGCTACTACGACACACGATTTGCCTCCTACGAAGGGAGCTCGTGGCTTTACAGCTTTTTCGTGCCGCAGGACATGACGACGCTGATCGAAAAGATGGGGGGCAAGGAGACCTTCGTCAAGCGTCTGAGCTACTGGCACGAGGAGATTGCCTACATGGGGAACGAACCGACCTTCCTCACTGCTTTGCAGTTCCACTACGCAAAAAGGCCAGATCTGAGCTCGTACTGGATTCACCGCTACATCCCCAGCCAGTTTAACACCAGCATTAACGGCATCCCGGGCAACGACGACTGCGCCATGGGCGCCTTCAGCAGCATGGTCATGATGGGATTCTTTCCCGTGGCCGGCCAGGACGTGTACCTCATCACGCCGCCTTTCTTCCCGGAGATCTCCATCCTGGCCACCGACCCAGGGGCCCGGGCCGCGGGCAAGCGGGCGACCATCAGGATCCGCAACTTCGACCCGACCTACACCAAGAAGTACATCGAAAGCGCAGAGCTCAACGGACACAAGTTTACACGCAACTGGATCACACACGAATTCTTCCGCGAGGGCGGCACGCTCGAGCTCACCATCACGGACGATCCCGCGACGGGCACGTGGGGCATAACCGACCCCGACCTTCCTCCGAGCTATCCCGTCGGAGAGCGCGATGACATTGTCGACCCGAAGACGCTGCCCGCGTCGAGTCGGCGGGGACCTGGTGATCCTGATGATCCCTATCGGCCCCAGGCAGGAGGGAGGCCATGAGATGCAGCATGCTTTTCGCTCCATCAACCGATTTCGAAGCTTTCTAGTTTTACATCCCCAATACATGCATGCGCTATTGCACTTTAAAAAACACATTGAAATAACCACAACATATAAGGTACATTTAATGGCAATAGCTAAAAGTTCAATGCCGTCGTCCTCGCAGCGTCAACCTCGTGCTCCCGAAATGGGGAAGGTGAGGAAAAAAAAAAAAAAAAAAAAAAAAAAAGCTCACCGGACCACCTTTATGTTTTTTAGGTGGCCCGGCTACGAAAACCCGATTGGGGTTTTACCAAGACTCTTCTCATCGAGCAGAGACGCAGGAACTTTACACCTAAAGTAGGACACCTGACCATACTCGTACTCGAACTCACGACGTTGGGGATTTGTGGAAGGCAGGAGCCCTGGGCTTTCAACCACTCAACCATCCCCGAGTGTCGCGGGAGCTTGTTGAGGGTAGGTCTCGACTTCAGATTGATAAGGCTGCCATCCGGTACTTGTTTTGCCACATTCTCTTGCGACGCTTCTTAGCGTTCCCTTCCCTTCTTTCAGTATGCGCCTTCCTTCTGGTGCGATCATGCCTAACAGCCGAGTGGAGAGTGGTTGATCACAGTGCAAGCGGGCAGGAGCAGCTACGCCTTGTCCCTTCCAGTGCAGTCCGATTCGACCCAGGCTGGGCCTTCCCTTGTCTTGCATTCCCGACCTGAGGGCTTGAGAGGGCACCACACCTCAAACAAAACCCACCATCCTTCAATCCAACCTTCAGTTCCCATCTTCAACTCCCATCCGCAACCCTTATTATCCTCAGCGGTGCTCTCGGCAAGAGCCATCAGGCCACAACAAAGTCTCCAAAAAAACACCGGCAGCACATCATTGCCAGCTCTACCACATGGCGTCCTGGTGGGAGACGGCCCAATGCTCGTGGGAAGACTCAAACACATTCCCAGACCACACACCCGAATCCCAGGACTGGGGAGACTTCTCGTCAACCCGAGCTCCAGCGCCTCGTGAATTCGAGAGGAATTTCAACCGAGCCGTCCAGCGTGTCTACAATCGACCCATCGATGGCAGATCGATCCGACGCGTTCTCAATTTTTACGATAGGCAGGCTCTGGCAGCGGCCGCCTATCACTTAATGCGCGGACAGATGAATTTCGAGAGTTGGTGCCTCATGGTGAAGGAATACCGCTCTGTGGAGAGGTGCTTGCTGCGAGAGCACCCGGCCTGGAGAAAAGCTTCCGAGATCGTCACCGCCATCAGTCAAGCTGCCCTGCACCATCCAACCTGGGACGAGGTCGTCGAGGCCGGGTTGGATAAAGCTCTCAACGACTACATTCTGTCTGAGAGGGACATTTCTGGGCTGCGCTTCCAAGTCACGGTCCTCTTTGCCCTCGCTTACAAGGCCAACCGGCTGTCAGATCTGGTTCCTTTGCTCAGGGAAGCCAATCTCTGCGGGTTTCTTGCGTCGAAGCCAGAGCCAAGCAACTTTCCGGCCTACCCCTCAAAGGTTCGACACTGGTACAGCGAGGTGCTCAGAGGGAATCTCCTCCTCGACGATCCGGTGCCTGCGGCACTGAGAGCCAAGGCTGAAGCCGGTTCGAACTCGGCAGCCTCAGCAACGGTGTCAGATCCCATGCCAGCCACGGTCCCACCTATAGTGGCCGTCGCCGGATCCGCGCCAAATGGGTTCAATCCAGCCCCAGAGGCGGAAGAGAGTGCCACGGTAGCCTCTACCCCGGCCACGAGCAACTCTCTCGCGCCTGGGACCGGATCTAGGCTATCCTGGAACGATCAGGGCTGTTCTACTTCAGACTGGTCCAATTCAGCGCCGGGTCATCCGTCTTGGCAGTTTGCCGAGACACGGCAAGAAATGTCTAGCTCCAGCTCCGATTCGGATCATGAAGGAAATCTCCGAGAGCCGGTAGAGGTCTCCGAAGATGCCGTGTCCAAGATGATTGGACAGATCTTCGAGCGAATGTTGTTCCTAGAGAATCGACACAGAGAAGATGAAGAGATGATCGAGAAACTCCGCTCCGAGCTCGCCATTGCGAAGGCCAACCAATCTCCTGAACAGCCAATATCCTCAGCACATCATATTGACCCCAAGACCGAGGAGAGGAACAGGCTGATAGCTAGGATCGCTGATATGGACGCCCAGCTTCAATTGCATCAGCCAGACACACGAGAGTATCTGGAGGTCTCGCAACAGAAGTTAGGGCTGCAGATCCAGCTTCATGACCTGTGAAAGAAACCTGCAGGCGGCCGAGCATTTCTCACTTTCCCTTTTTGTGCTTGGGTTTGATTTTATGAGGTGTTTCGGTCTTGCTTCTCGTCAATCGAATGTTTCGGTGGTATCAAAACGGGTAAACCCTACTCGGGCCGCAAAGCATCACCCCCTTTCTTTACTGTTTCACCATTTCCGGGCTTGTTCCATCAGATAACTGGTTGGTAATCGCCTGCTTTGTCTCTCTGGGGTCTGGTATGGGTTATGGCCAAGATTGCTGTTGATATGAGCTGAAATCATAGGTAGATGCGGCTATCCAATCATGAATGCTATCTCTTTGCAACCTTCAATCGGCACAAGACTACCCTTTCGCGATCTACAGGGCTACCTGGAGCAGAGGCAACGGTGAAGTTGTGCCAATCTCGCGTGGGGTCTAGGTCAAGGCCTTCAATATCAGAATACCGCTGCATCATTATTGCTAGAACGTATGCTGCTTCTGTCGGGGCCAGTTGTTGGCCAAGGCAGAGCCTGGCTCCACCAGTTCTCATGGCTTGGTTCAAGCTCAAGATCAAAGTACCACATGAGCTTCGCCATAGTGAGGTTCATCTTGGCATACGCCATGCTTGAGGGTGGAAAAACGTGGCCTGTTAGCTAGCTTCAGCAGAGAAAATAAAATGGCAAAGAGTGTACTCATGCTCTTCCTATGCATGCTCTTTGCCCGTACGAGAAGGGCCGCACAGCGGCCCTGTCGTCATATTGGCGAACTCGGAGCCTGGCTTGAGGTCTGGATACCGCTCCGGGTGAAACTCACGGGCGCGTCTGAAGCTGCGCTCCGAGTGGCCTGCTGAGAACTGATTCACGCCCACGGCAGTGCCCCCTGGCACGAACTTGTCCTCGATGACCTCGCCCTTCTCAGGTACAAAACGGGGAAGCGACCCAGGGGTGGGCGGGTACATGCGCATGCCCTCGTTGAGGCAGGCGCGCAGGTACTTGAGGCTTGATGTTGTCACCATGATGAGCTCGCTGGAATGGCTGAAGGACGAGCGGACCTCCTCCTTGAGCTTGGCCGTCTTGTCAGGGTTGCAGAGCAGCAGGTATGTAAGACCGGACATGCCGCCGGCGCTCGTTCCCGAGCCCGCGACGATGAAGTTGGAGGACAGCATGACCGGCTCGAGTGTAGAAAGCTTCTCGTCGTGCGCCGTCTCGTCCAAGATATACGATACGAAGTCCTTCCCCGGGTTCTTGGTAACGATGCGGGGCTGGAGCTTGGCCTCGGTCAGAGCGGTATGTCTCTTGCGCGACTCGCTGACGTAGCGCGGGGTCAGCCAGATGAACAGGTCCAGGAACCCGTACTGCACCGCCAGCTGGAACCGCACGATCGCCTTGGCCCGGGCTAGGATCACCTGGATCCATGGCATGGCGCCGCCATGGTCGAGGCAGCCTGACGACTCCCTGAAGGCGAGGCCGCTCACGATGTCAAAGGCCAGCAGGTTGCACGACTCGGACATGTCGACCGCCGCAGACCGGCTCGGGGACTCGGCGCAGTGCCTCTTGAGCTGGGCGGCGAAGTTGTCCGAGTGTCTCTGGAAGTAGGCCTCCCGCTCGCTTGTCGGTGAAGGCGGGGTTGATGGTGCGGCGGAGGCGCAGGTGGCGATCCTGGCCCTCGGGACTTGCGGCCGCCGGTGCCGTGCGGGGCGATACTGCGGCTGTCGAAGGCCTTGGGAAAATCGGCTTGCGCTGGCCGTAGATCTTCTTCCACGCGGTCGAGGACGTAAGGAGAGCTCGTCCGGTGAGACGCAGACGACGGGCCCTTATTGGTCATGTAGGTCGCGGGTCCGCCAGCTGATGCGGCCCTCCATGTTGGCGTAGTTCCATGGCAGGCGCGAGATGGCCCAGAGTTTGTGGTCAGAGTAGTGGCGCAGAGGGCTGAGACGGAGGCTGTAAAAGGCCTTGCAGAATATGTAGAGAAAGATCTAGCAGCGTTATATGTCGCCAGCATCTATCCAGTCGCGCAGCTTTACGTAAACAAAACTCGATGAAAGGAAAACTGCAAACATACGACAGTAGACAGTCCTAGCACCACGTTGACTGCGGTTAGGGCAGGCAGCTGGCGGGGTACTCTGCTCTGGAGCCAAAGAAGACAAGCTGGAATCCGTCTGCCTCAGCTACATCTACAACTGCCTGGCGTGGCTGGAAACCGAGGAGGGCAAAAATTTGCGCCACAGGACGGTTTTCGGAAACTATACGTCGAGTGGGTGCGAGACAGGGTCAACGAGTTCCCAGCACTACCCACTGACCAGACCGAGCTCAAGGCGAAGCTGGCCAAGGCGACTGATCGTTTCTCGGCCGACAGCTCGGTCTTGGACTTTACGACCCTCGACATCGAGTCTGACCCGGTGGGCCAGGGGTTCGAACCCGAAAGCTACGACCTTGTTATCGCGGCCAATGTTCTTCATGCCACCAAAAACATCAACGAGACTCTCGAGCACTGTCTCAAACTTCTGAGACCCGGGGCCAAACTGGTACTCAGCGAAGTCATCATCAAGCGAATTTTCAGTGGTTTTATTATGGGACCGCCCTCGGGCCGGCGGCTCGGCGAGAATGACAGCCGCAAGGGCGGCCCTCTTCTAGACGTGTCAGAACGGGATCTCGCTCTTCGCAATGCCGGCTTCTCTGGAGTTGACGTCGACACACGCGGCGACGGGGACGAGTCCGAAGAACCAGTTTCGCTCATCATCTCCACCAAGCCGGTGGCCCCTAAGGACTCCACCCCTGACTTCCTCATCACCAGCACGGGCACTGATGCCACAGAGAGTCTTGCCTCCGCTATCCGGCAAAGATTCAAATCCGCCGGCAACGAGGTGGCCGTGGCGCGATTGGACGCAATTACCAAGGACGACATCGGGGGCAAGTATTGTCTCTGCTTGGCCAAGTGGGAGAGCCCCTTACTCGTCGACCTCAAAGTTGAGGACAGGGTGGCCGAGTCCGTGCTCAAGGTGGCCACCAGCCGCGCGGCCAGCTCTGACAACGGCAGCGAGGGCGGGTTTGCGTCCGGAAACGGTGTCTTGTACGTGCCGCGTGTCAAGCCCCTGGCCGATGTCGGCGCCAGTCTCCGGAGGCACGAGGCCCAAGGCGAGCCGGAGCTGGTCCCGCTCAAGGGGTGCGGCCCCCAAACTGACCATCAAGACGCCTAGCCTCCTCGACACATTCCGGTGGGAGGACGAGGCCGAACTGGCAGATGACTGGATCGAAATCGAGGTCAAGGCGGTGGGCCCGAATTTCAAGGACGTCCTCATTGCCCTTGGCAATCTGCCGGAATTTACCCTCGGCGTCGATGCCAACGGCGTTGTGAAAAGGGTGGGCAGCACGGCGGCACCGTTCAAGCCGGGCGATAGGGTCATGACTTCGACGCGCGACGCGTTCGCTACCGCCCTTCGGTTCCCTGCCAAGGGTGGCATCCTGATTCCCGGTGGCACGAACTTCGAGGATGCAGCTTCGATGCCCCTGGTGTTTTTAACGGCGTACTGCGCTCTCATAACGGCTGGCCGGCTAGAAAGGAGCGAAATAGTGCTGACCCACGCAGCCACGGGGGTGTCGATCAAGCAGCTATCCAAATAGCACAGAGACAAGGGGCTGAGATCTTTGCCACGGTCGACACAGAGGACAAGAGGCAGTTTGTGAGCCAGACCTACGGCACCCCCGAAGATCGCATTTCCAGCAGCCGTGACCCGAACTTCGTCACAGCCGTGCTACGCGCCACCGACGGCAAGGGCGCCGACTTGGTCCCCAACTCTCTCGCTGGAGAGGCTCTCCGGCCGTCGTGGGAGAAGCGCCTCGCGCCATTTGGCTGCTTCCTTGAGATCGGCAAGGCGGACCTCTTCGCCAACACGGGACTGGGCGTGTCGCCGTTCCTGGACAAGTCGTACCTGGGCGTGAACCTCCTCGGCTTCGAGAACAATCCGACCCCGCGAGCTGTTACGCCCTGGGAAGCCACCGCCGAGCTGATCCACAAGGGCGAGGTCAAGCCGGTCCAGCCGGTCCAGATCTGCACTGCCGCCGAGGTCGAGAAGGTCCCTTCCGTGACACGCAGGCCGGCCGGCACATGGGCAAGATTGTCGTCCGCGTGGATGGCCCCGCCGCTGGCCAGGATGACGACCTGGTCCTCACCGATGCGACTTACGGAATTGCGGGCGTGGGCGGCATCCGCCGCGAGATCGCCCGTTGGCTGGCTGAGAAGGGCGCCGGTGCCCTCGTCCTCCTCTCTCGATCTGCGGCCAGCGGCGAGGGGAACAAGACCTTTGTCTCGGAGCTGCGCAGCGTTTACTCTGACACCCAGATCCTGGCCTTTGACCGCAACGTGGGCGACAGGGCTGCGCTAGCCAAGATACTTGACGGCCTCCAGAGATTGAACAAGTACCCTCCCATCAGGGGTTGTAAGTGACCCCCGTCCATTCTAGCAAGGTGATCACAAATAGACATTGCAGAAATCTAACCTGACTCAAACCCTCCACAGGCGTGACAGGCGCCATGGTCCTCGACGACGCACTATTCGACAAGAGCGGTCCGGCTACTGGCACCGCCGCAGATTATGTGCGGCCTGCCGTACGGCGAGCTGGTCGAGGAGGCGTGGTACTGGATCCAGGACGCGCGGTTCGCGGTTCGCGGCGCTGCGCAACGAAGCCGCCAAGAGGTCCGCGGCGGCCAGCGGCGGATCGGGCGGGCCGAGGGCGGACGTGGACGGCGAGTTGCTGCGCGACGCCCTTGCGCGCGTGGCGGCGGAGGGGGAGGCACAGGACGAGGATGCGCTAGCCAGGAGGCTGGCGAGGCTTATGATGATGCCCCAGGACGACGCCGACGTGGGCCGGCCGCTGTCGGCGTATGGCGTCGACAGCCTCGTCGCTGTTGAGGTGCGCAACTGGGCATCGCGCGAGCTGGCCGTTGCCGTGAGTGTTTCCGAGCCCTGGCCACGAGCCAGCTTGCTGTTGAGCTAGTTGGAAGAAGCAAATTGTCCGCCGTCACGGGCAACAACTGATCTAGGAAATTTGAAAGCATTTCTTTTCATTTTACGATATTCATTACCAAGATATCTTTTGCAGCATTAGATCTACGCAGGACAGTTTGGTACGATGGACAGGTTAATTGATGCCCACGTATCCGAAATAATCATCAAGTCCATGAGGAGCAGTTGGACAAATTAAGCTTGAGTGTTGTTAGGAGTGTCTCTCCTATAAGGCGTGGAGATCTCCAAAATGGATGAACAACGACCGTTATATCTGTGAAAAGAGTCTCGTATTGTGCATAGAGGGAAAGGAATCTATCTGCAAGAGAGGGAGCAGGAGACAAGCATATATACACGAAATAGATCACCAAAGGGCCAGTTCCCTGCCCCCTTCCTTCGGGTCCCGCGGATCCCGTGATCCCGCACCCTCCGGGTTCCTCCTAGTGCATGCGCCGGACAGCGATATCCAACATTGAGCAACCCCTATTTTGGTAATTACTAACAACATCGTATTCGAGACATCTAGCTCACCACGCTCCCTAAACAAAAGCCTGGAGTCCCGGAATGTCCCTAAACCGACCAGGTAAGTTGGAAACGGCAAAGGAAATAGGAAAGAATTAGGATAATTGGGGTTCCAATTCAGCGTGGGCGGAACTGCGGAACTGCGGACTTTTCTCTCTTTGGACACCGTGCTTACCCTAAAATTGATCTATCTCCAGAACTACCTATTTCCCTTCACAGATATTTATTGCCGTTGTTGGTAGGAGTCGGTACTCCTGTAGGCTCGGAGATCCCCAAATATGATGAACAACGATCGTTAGATCTGGAGAATGGTCTCTCTATTGTGCATGAAGAAGGAAAGGAATCTATCTGCCAGAGAGGGAGCAGGAGGAAGGCTATATATACACGATACAGATCACCAAAGGGCCGTTCCCCTGCTCCCAGCCCTGCGGGCCCTTTGGCCCTCGGATCCCTACCGATTGCCCGCACCGGCCAGTGCAATCCAACAGCCGTGGAATTTACAAACCCCTTTCAAGCATCGAGTATTGGAGGTCGCATCAATTCGCCTCCGTGGGATGATACTGGGAAGCATACTTTCGTCGGTTTTAGTCTTTAAGCTTCCTTCATAATGAGTAGTCCTGGACCCAAGTATCTCTTTTCAAAACCTAACATTTTGACGAGTGGACAAGATCAAAGGTTTGAGCAATGAAAAAAATAATATCTATTGGTAGGAGCTTCTCTCTTATAAGACATGAAGATCTTCAAAAGCGACGAACAATGATCTGATCGACCAGCAGAAAGGAACTCGTATTTGTGCATACCGAAGGGAAAGAATCTATCTATAGGAGGGAGAGCAGGAGAAGCTCGTAGATACACGTGCTAAAGCACGGAAATGCCGCTTCCCTGCTCCCTGGCTCCGGGTCCCGGGATCCCGGGCTTCAAAATCCGCCGGGATCCTCCGAGTGCATGCAGCAGAACACGAGGTCCAACAATATCCGTTGTGCATTGCAAGAGGACTTATTATCCGCCGCGAGAAACACCCGGAAAGAATCTTCGAGGTTCGAGCAAGAGATGTCAAGTTAAAATGAGCTGGGTGTTCCAGAAAATTTGATTTGTTACACAGGACGCCGCTTGGCGTGCTGGCTATTTAACTGTTGTATCTATAGTTATTATCTTCACCTACAAACGGAAATCCTAGTTTCAACTAATTATTAACAGGAACTGATATAATTACATGATAAGATGCCTCATGTCCTTGAAACCGGATACATTTCTAGATCATTATACGACAACATTTCAGCAAACCTTAGGCCGGATAAGCAGCAAAAAGATCCTGCACTTCTACAAGCTACAGAGTAAACCGAGGCAAGTCGCGGAATAAGTTACGAGTTATCATTAGCTTCAGTTTAGACGAGCTCCTCATAATATTTCCACAGATCACCCGTTCAACCCACGTGAGAGTAGCATGTTGCAGAGACCTTTGGAGTGTATTTGGTCGGTAAGGATCGATAAAGGAACGCTGGAACATCATTGAAACACGTCTGATCATTGAAAGTCATTTGTTCTATCTTGGACGCCCGCACCTGTGCTTTTTATGCGGTGTTCCAAGATATTACCCGGAGTGCAGCACCCAAGAAACCCTAATTTTGCGAAAGACCCCTTCCACATAGTGCCTATGGCCCGAAAAACCCGCAAAGATACGAAAGACATGAAAGATGCTGTGATATGAACCACCCCACTTAGCGCGACGACATAGCCTTGGTGACAGTGCGCTTCAGGGCCAGCTCCTTCTTCTTGAGGTCGTCGGCAGACGAGTCGGCGAGCTCCAGCTGTGCCATCGCCTCGCTGAGGCTGTTCTCGATCTTCTCCTTCTGGCCACGCTTGAGCTTGAGAGACAGAGTGGGGTCCGAGATGATATCCTCGACGCGCGAGATGTAGGACTCCAGCTGCTGCTTCGCCTCGAACTTCTTGCTGAACTCGGCGTCGTTGTTCTTGAACTTCTCCGCCTCTGTAATGGTGCGTTAGTGCTGCTTTGGGCTCTTGGGTCGAAGAAAGACACTTACCAGCAACCATAGCCTCGATTTCGCTAGTGCTAAGCTTGCCCACCGAGTTGGAGATGGTGATGTTGGCGCTGCGGCCAGAGGACTTCTCGCTGGCGGTAACCTTCAGGATACCGTTGGCACTGGAGAATCATCATGTTAGACTCGATTAAGCACGCATTTTAGGCCGGGGAAACTTACTCAACCTCGAAGACAACCTCGAGGACAGGCTCTCCTGCCCGCATGGGCGGGATGGGGGCAAGGGTGAACTCTCCCAGCGACGTGTTGTCGTCGCAGTTGACACGCTCGCCCTGGAACACGGGAAACTGGACGGTTTGTTGGTTGTCACTGACGGTGGTGAAGGTCCTCTTCTTCAGAGTCGGAACAGGTGTGCCACGGGGAACAACCGGAGCGAAGATGTTGCCCTCCATGGCAACACCCAGGGATAGGGGGGCGACATCGAGCAGCAGCAGGTCGCTGGTGTCAGCAGACGTGGCCTTGCCCGAAAGAACACCGGCCTGAACAGCCGCACCATAGGCCACGGCCTCATCGGGGTTGATGCTCTTCTCGAGCTTCTTGCCGTCAAAGAACTCGGACAGCAGCTTCTGGATACGGGGGATACGGGTCGAGCCGCCGACCAGGACGATCTCGTCAACAGCCGACTTCTCGATAGCGGCGTCCTTAAGAACCTGAGAGACAGGCTCGAGGGTGCCCTTGAAGGCGGCAGCGTTCAGCTCCTCAAACCTAGCACGGGTAATCTGCAGGTTGAAGTCCTCGCCGTCGAAGAGGGAGTCGATCTCAATGGTGGTCTGGGCACCGTTGGACAGAGTCCTCTTGGCACGCTCGCAAGCGGTCCTGAGCCTACGGAGGGCACGGGCATCGCCCGACAGGTCCTTCTTGGTCTTGCGCTGGAAGTCCTTCTTGCAGTGGTCGAGGAGGTTGGTGTCGAAATCCTGGCCACCCAGGTGGGTGTCACCAGCGGTGGCCTTAACGGTGAAAACACCACCCTGGATGTTCAGGAGCGAAACATCGAATGTACCACCACCCAGGTCGTAAATCAGAACGTTGCGCTCCTTGTCCGACTTGCCGGCACCCAGACCGTAGGCGATGGCAGCGGCAGTGGGCTCGTTGATGATACGGAGGACGTTCAGGCCAGAGATGGCGCCAGCGTCCTTGGTGGACTGACGCTGGTTGTCGTTGAAGTAAGCCGGCACGGTGATGACGGCCTTCTCAACCTTCTTGCCAAGCTTGGCCTCGGCGATCTCCTTCATCTGTAGGAATAAAAATACGGGACCGTGTTAGAAGACAGGCAAAGCACACAACAACATCGAGTCGGATTCAAAAATGTGAAGAAGCGGGGGCTGACCTTGGTCAGGACCATGGCGGAGATCTCCTGGGGCGAGAACTTGTGGGTGGAGCCCAGGTACTCGACCTCGACCTTGGGGTTGCCATCATCGTCGACAACCTTGAAGGGCCACGACTCCATGTCCTTCTTGACGGTCGGGTCATCGAAGCGGCGACCAATCAGACGCCTGGCGAGGTTGAGAGGCTAGAGTTAGCAAACGAATTGTCTTGTGACGAGGTGAGCGCAACAAGACGGCTGGCGCACAAGGCGTCGCGAAGGAGACGAAGAAAGGGGATCCGGGGGTGGCTAACTTGACATCGAAGACGGTGTTTGCCGGGTTCATGGCAGCCTGGTTCTTGGCAGCCTCGCCGATAAGGCGCTCGCTCTCGGTGAACGAGACGAACGAGGGAGTGGTGAAGCTACCCTGCTCGTTGGCAATGATCTCGACATTGCTGCCCTCGTAGGTAGCAACGCAAGAGTAGGTGGTGCCTGTGATGGGAAACAGCCCGCGAAGGCGGTGTCAGCAGAGGGGAAAGTTTGCGCACAAATCGATTGGGAGCGCAAGCGGTTCAGCGGCCCAACGTACCCAGATCGATGCCAATGGCACCGTCGTAAACTTCTGTCGACATCTTGGCGATGGTTTCCTGACGGATCTGCCTGGGAGAAGGTCGGGTTTGGGGCTGGAACAGCGGGATGGTGTCGCTCTGCGAGGTAGGAGGAAAAGCAGATGCGGTCGTGGGGTGGGCGGCAGAATTTATCACAGAAAAATCCACGAAAATTTTGTAAGTGCATTCGAACTTTTTTTTTTTTTTTATTGGGGCGATCAGCCCGCCCCACTCTATCAGTCTTAGACACCCCGCCGGCGAATTGAGGGGTCCAGCTCGCGATTCCAGGCGCTTTGCGGAACGAGACGTGGAGGGAGAAAAAAAAGTCGTTGAGCGCTACGCCACCCACCGCAAACCGGAGTTCCCGTCCTTCACTGCTATTTGCCGGGTACCTGGTCAAAAAGGCTTCGCCTGCATGACTGGCTTTCAAAATCGAATCCGAAGGGTTGCTAGCCGACGGTACATGAAAGCTATGGAGATGCTAGGGTACCTGTTCGTTATTGTTCAAGAGAAAAAAGAAGAAAAAAGAATAATAAAAATTGTATGACGGCAAGTCCGCCAGTGTGAAACTTTGGTCGTCAAGTTGACCAAGAAGGCTTAGGCCTCGTAGCAAGATATCTAGATAGGCTTTGATACGTAATACAACGGAGGTCCGTAGGTCGATGCCCAGGTGCTTCCCAACATAGAGCTATGCACGTTTTGTGTATGGTGTGGCGTCAGGGCGCAAATCTGTCACCATCGAGGCCAGACATATCTTGGTAGTGTGCCTGCCCGTGCCCACACCCGAGATCTCTGAGCGGAGGACCAGCCAGCCGAGGCCCGAACAGGGAAGCCCAATGCTTCTCATGCCTCTCCCCGGGCCAACGAGCGGTGAGGATCACCGACTCCACCCTGCCAGGACATGCAATTAAGTTGCACTGACGCACCTGCCTGGCAAACCGGAGGACCCGGAAAGTCAGATGCAAGAAATATCCACGCTCAAAAAGGGGGCCCCTTTCGCCGTCTCACTGCCGCACCAGGTTGGCCAGCACAGTGATCATCTCAAATTCGGCATCGACGCCGTCCGGCAATGTGGTATCCTTAGGCGCAGCGGCGACCATTTGCACTGAGATCTTGTTGACTCCATGCTGCAGTTGGGCGTCAAATAGCATCTGCGACTTCTCGACCTGGCCATTGGGGAGCGGTGGAGATATCACACGCGGCAACACGCGGCCGTTTACGATGGCGTAGAGCTTATACGGGCGTCGACCATCAAGCAGCTGAGGAGAGATGGTGGGCATGATCTGGACGTTCCAGGAGCTGACGGGTACGTTGACTGACACCGACCGTTGGGTGAGCTTTGGGTGTGCTGGCAGGCAAAACTCGAAGCGCGACTCGACGTTCCGCGCGTTCGGATGCGTCCTGATTACGAGTTTTGTCATGAGAGCATCGGCGACACCTACAACATGCGGACCGGTCAGCAACGAAATAGCGACACGAAGGGAACCCTGAATCTTGATTTGATAGCGCTTACCCCTTCCAGGATGCCGACACTTGAGGTCGTAGAGTTTCGCAAGGCTTGCTCCAGGAGTGTTGTGCTGCTGAGGGGAAGCATTTGGCGCATCTTGGCCTGCTACCGCGGGAGCCTGGCCGTTTGACGTTCCAAGCGGGGCGTGGCCGGAGGGGGTGGCGGGAGCGGCTGGTGGAATGGCGGCTGCGGGCGAATGTGCGCTTGCTGCCGTGCCAGCCGCGGCCGAGATCGTGGGCGGCGGGATGGAGAGGGAGGTGCTCCTTGAGTTGGCCTGTTCCACAACTATGGGTGGAGTACCGTTCGTGCCGTTGGAGGTGCCACGGGCGGCGCCGGCGCCGTTCACGGCACCGTCTGAGGCCAGAGAGCCCGCAGACTGCGCGGTCGCGGGGCCCGGAGACCCCACCGAATTGGAGTTGCCTGGAGCAACATGAATGGTGATCTTCTTCGGAAGGGTGGGTGTCTCCTTACCAGGCAGCTTAAGCTTGATAGACTTTGGTGCAGGAGGCTCTGCCACAACTGCTTTTGCCTCTTGGAGCTGGGCTCTGAAGAAATCCTGCAGTTGGCCAAGATTGTTAGGACGTAGTCTCCGATAGAGGCGAGCACCTGAAACGAGGGAAGGAGAGGGGACAGAGGAAGTAGGCATACCTCGAGCTCCTTGGCCAGCTGCCAGATTTCACTCCCGTCCTCATTATAGTAGTAAGCATTTTCCCAGAGAAGACTGGCCTTCTCCTCAAACGCAGCCCAGGTTTTGAAGTCGCTCTTGCCCCCCTTGTCCCGTCTGCTGTGGATGCCTCGGACGAGCTTGTGCAGTTTCTTCAGGCAGATCGGCTCCTTGATGACCTGGTAGTAGTCACGCAGCTGGCGAGGAGGCAGGTTCAGGAAGGGCTCGAAGTGTGCAAAGTCATCATCCCTGGCGGGAAGGTTAGCTCTGGAGGCAATGCATGGGTCGTGGTAGACTTACTCTTGCTCCTTCTTACGCAGCAGCTCCTCGACAATCTTCTCCTGTGCC
Organism: Falciphora oryzae; assembly: GCA_000733355.1. Classification (NCBI taxonomy): domain Eukaryota; kingdom Fungi; phylum Ascomycota; class Sordariomycetes; order Magnaporthales; family Magnaporthaceae; genus Falciphora; species Falciphora oryzae. The sequence continues at coordinate 1,459,736 of JNVV01000001.1, forward strand.
TGCTGGAATGTGAGGCCTTTATACGGGACCCCCTCGTAGTCGACATCAGGCTTCTTTGGAGGCCGGCCTGGTCCTCTCCTCTTGGTAGTAACCACCTCAGCCTCCGAGTCACCGTCGGCATCACCATCGTCGGACTCCTCGCCTTCCTCCTCGGCCTCGCCATCGTCGTCGCCCTCCTCGTCGTCATCCTGTGCGCCAGCAGGTGCATCGCCGTTCTCTTTTGCTGCCTCGGCAGGTTTGGGATTGGAAGCCTTGCGGGGCGTGGCCTTGGCAGGGGCGACGAGGTCATCGCTGTGCTGGTAGTTGTCCGGGATCGGGACAGGGACTGCGCTGTAGGACGGGTTCAGCTTGTACGCCGGGTTGGTCTTGACCATGTAGTTGCTGAGAGCCTTCCTGACGCGCTCGGCGTCGTCATACACCTGACTGCCTCGGTCGTAGAAGTCCTTTGCGTTTGATACCATACGCTTGAAGTAGCTCTCGAGCTCTGACATGGTGGAGAACCCCTTGTTTGCCAGCTTCTGCTCGATAGTTTCGAGGGAGAGGGGCATCCGTGTCTTTGCATAGTAGTCCTCGTTGCCCTCGCGGGGTAAAAGTTTCTCGAAATAGGTTGCGACGAGCCGACCACTATGTTGCAGCGACGTGTCAGCAGGGGCAGCATATATGCGGCGCACTAGGTGATTGATCAATTCGAATGCGTTGGTTGGGGATGGTTGGCGGCTCACGTCTTGTCGCTGGTGCGACGAATTTGGAACAGGAATTGCTGGCCATAGTGCGTCGTTGATTCCGGTGACTCCCCTTGGAAAAGGTCATATTCGGAGTTGCCCTGCTGTGGAAAGAGGGTTTTAGTGGAAGTGCATTAATTGGGTTGGTAAGGGTGTGGTAGAGGGTGTCGAGGTCGTCGAAATGGCGAGGGGCTTGATGAGCACTGCACAGGCTCGAATGCGCGGGCGCGATCTTCCTAGTCGGCGGCCGTCGGGGTTGAAAAGGGACGGGGATGGAGGATGGAGGAGGGGGCCGGGTTGATGGAGAGTCTTTAGGGCGCGGGCATCTAGGAGGACGGCCTGTGGAAAGCGTCCTGTCGCCTTCCATCGGTTTGCGCAGCGCCGCGGGTTCTGATATGCCTGTTGCGCGTGGCTGCGCCAGCAAGCCCCCAAAAAGCCGACACAGCATGCGCTGGGACAGAAACATGGTCGATGCACACTTACTGCGGGCCCCTTTCGTCGCTTGGAGGCGCGGTCGTCGCCGTCGCCGGCTCCTGCTGGCTGGGCAGGAGCAGCCTTGCGTTTATTCTCCATCGCACAGGGTGGGATGCGGTCGCGGAAAGAAGCGCAAGCCAATTACGCAAATTTGGAGGCCATCAAAGCTCTGCGGGTCGTGATAGCCTCGTCCGATACGGATGGATATCGCGGTCGGCTGGGCGGACGGGGGACGCGTTATTCGGGATGGTGCTCGAGTAGCGTGCTGGCGCTGCGGCTTGCTGTGTGCAAAAAGTGGGTGCCAACAAGCTTCTCGGCAGGCCAGAGTGGTTGGGTTGGTTATTCCAAAGGGAGCAAGAAAAAATCGATAGATGCAATGTGGCCCGTGCACGCATTCCAAGCTCAACTGCGCAGTCACTTGCCGCGGCCAACATCTACACACCAACTGCCTTGTGTCACGTATATCTAGTAGTGACTCAATCTAGATCCAGATACGGGGCAAATCGCGCTCTTGCGTTTTTCGGATGAGTCTTTTGTCTCTTAGACATCTCTCCCGAGTGCAGAACTAGCTCCGGCTCCGGTGCCAGGGAATTCGGAGCTCCAGAAGCCCCCTTGGCCTTGCCTCCGCTCCACTCGCAACTCGATTCGCTGCCTGCGATTGAGCAGGAGCCTGGACAGCTGCAACAGGGAACCGAGAGCTTCAACGCAGCAACCCATCAGACATTTCGAGATGCAACACAGACGAACGAGGGGAACCCTCTTCGCACATTCAATTCCTCAGGCTACTTCCCATCATTCCGGCGCCTAGCGATGCACGCCCGGGAACTCCCGCTTAGCTGCATCCATTCATATTTCTACGTTCCATTGATCACACGCAGGCAGTGACTCCAGTGGTCAGGTGATGCCGCAGTTGGTGAGCGCACGGGCCTCTCGTCAGTGGGGTGCGTTTGTTTACTTGGACCGAGTGGACCTGCCCGCGGCCAAGAAAGCGGGCCAAGCGAGTTCTTTTAGTCTTCCACAATCGGTGCCCCTCACAATTCGACAGCGCGAGCCACCGGACAAGACAGAAGCTTTTGGAGCCTCTCCTTTTTCTTTCCCAAGCCCATCTATCTGCCTCCGGGCTCTTTAAATTTCCCTCCTGAGCTGGGTCTGAGCACCGTTGTCGCAACCCTTCTTTTTTTCTTCTTCTTTCTCCCGAGCTCGCCCGTTGCTGCGTTCTTTGAACTTCGGTCCCTTCGTCTTCCGCGTCCAAAGTTGGACCCCGCGCACGTCGCGTGCCGACCTCGGCCAAAGCACTGCTCGTCCAACTTCTGCGGGGGATAAATTACCAGACCAAAACGCGTGACAACGGCTTGTCGCGCGCAACCAGAGATCGCCATGTCCAAGTCTTCGCCTGCTCCCGAGCCGGAATACAACGAGATGGGCATCGATATCTCACGCCGCAACGCCGAGCCTCGTCCCTTGACCGACGGGGAGCGCGAGAGGTTGGAGGAGTTTATTGACTCCATTCATTACTCGTCACGGTGAGCGCCCAAAATGCGCGTCGGTGCTTGCCCGCTTCGTGCTGCGTCGCGTACTGATCCGGTGTCTTCCAGATACAACGACTCCGAGTACGAGTACAGACATGTAAATACGCCCTCACTCTTCGAACGACTGCGCGCTGCGATATTGTCGCCAATGGGCCGTAGATGCTAACCCTGCGCCGCAACAGGTTCAACTCCCGAAAGCGATGTTGAAAGCGATCCCCAAGGACTACCACGACAGCTCAAAGGGCACGCTGAAGCTGCTATGGGAGGACGAGTGGCGAGGCATGGGCATCACTCAGGTCAGGAAGCCTCCCTGCTCGCTCTAAACCCACCGCGCTCTCACTGACACCGCATGCAGAGTCTTGGATGGGAGCACTACGAGGTGCATGAGCCCGAGCCGCACATCCTGCTGTTCAAGTGAGTTCTCACCGCCAAATCCATGCAGCTTGCTCAAAACGGGAGGCGCCCGTGCGACGAGCCGGGGAGGGTCCCGAGGACAACAAGTGACCCATACTCACACACTAAATACTTGCAGGCGCCCCTTGAACTACCAACCTCCGGCGCAGTGATCCATGCCCGCCCACACGACAACGAAGCTTGGGGGACTCGGTTTCCCAGGATCCGACCAGCCTGTCAATGTCACGCATCCTACGACCGGCCACATGACGAGATCGACCAGACATGTACGGGTATAATGCAGCCACGAATTTACGGCCTTTTCCTAAATCGACATCGGCGAGCGCGCGCGTTCCACTAGACTGATGAAAGTTATCGACTTGGGAATCATTCTTCATCCCGACACCAACTGGCATACTACGAGGGAGATCATTGTTCTTTTTGAGGGGTCGGATATTCAGACGAAAACGCATCGGTGAGCGCGACATTGTTTCTGCGGCAGCCTCCGTCGACCACCCAAGATCGGCGGCGGGGGAGCGGGGGGTCCTCTACCACGGGTGAGGGGCGACCCTGACCCAACAGGAGCTCCAGGTTGTGTCGTCGGTTGGCGCATGCATCTTGGGGATCATTTTGACCACCGCTAGACTGGACATCAAGACACATAGCTAGGATGTACGCTACCTTTTTCGAGAAGAGTCTTGCGATATTGCGCGCAGCAAGGAGAAAAATTGGTAAGGCGGGTTGTTAGTTTAGTCGTCCAGTATATAACTTCACTCCCATATGCAGTGTCGCGGCGGATGTACGAGGTCAGTCAACAGCGCGGTTCCTTGGAGCTGTCCCCGAGAAGATGACGATGGTCGGGATTTTTATGCGTCTAATAGCCGAGCCGACTCGGGAGCTGGCGCGCGGTTTGGTGTGCCCATCAGGTGGGCTTCCAGATTTTCCGGGGTTCTACTGCAGCTGCTGTGACAGGAACGAGACTTGATTTGACGGTGGCCGGGCGGGTTATTAATAGCCTGGGCTCTCACACCACCAGCAGGGAGCGGGGCAGCTAACGAACCCGGCCTTGAGCCTCTTCGAATTGACGAGACATCGGGCCATTTTGCATCCCGCCCGCAAGCCACATACGATTGGGGGCAAGGTCGGACAGATGCGACTGGGAGGAACGATTTGGCCAATGCATTTGGCTTCGGTGATAGGAATGAAACTTATGCCCCAAGGAAATTGGATCGGTGGGACCCAGGCCGGACAGCAGCTGTTGGCGGTTTGGCTGACGCCGGGAGGCAAACATAGGCGAGCCCCAAAGGACCCGCGCCATCATCTGCTGATTTCTCATCTGGCCAGATTTCAACTGTGTCCCGCTGAGCAATGCCCAGACATGCGCGGCCTCCATTGTAGACACGTTGGGGCAATATTTTTAATCCTTAAGAAGCTGGCAACCCCATCTCCCTCAGAACTGGCTTGACTGGAAGTTTGCTTCTCATCATTTCTGTAATTAATCAAAGTTGTATCACCACTGTCGGTTCTCTTTCAAGAATCGTCCGTTTGCGTGTCCTCCTTTTACCCGTCTCAGCAAGTCGGCATTTCCAAATTGGCAAGCTCCGGGGTGCGAACCTCCGCGCGCCCTTCTCGCGAGTCGCCTGGACAGGTTGCTAAATCCAATTCGCCTCTGTCCCTGCCAGAGGACGTTGAAACCAAACACGCAAATATCTACAGTATCTGCAGTTGGTTGCGACCTCTTCAGGGCTGAGCAGGCCATTCACGTCGACAGCGCGTCATAGCCGTAGTAAGCGGTTGCGCGCCCCTCCGATCTGGAACGCAGGGGTCGTTCGCTGGAACGTTCGAGTGCATCCACAACCGCGGATCTTTTGCTGCTGCAGAACAAACGTGGTTTCAGACGCAGACGCGCTGTCAAACTTCCCGACTTGGTGCCAAGCGTTCCAAATTTATCTCCGCGACAAACCACCTGGCGTTTTTTTAGTTCGGCTTCGGGCAGTGCAAACTCCGCAAGCTGGCCTTATCCAGACATCCCGGAATACATCCCCGTCCCTCACTTTCGACCACGGCCGGTTAAATACGTGCGACGAGACAACCGCCCCTCCCCGTCCCACGCGGGACTCGAAGCACCATGTGGTCTGCATCGCAACTCTTTTATCTCAGCGTCTTTGCTCTTTGGTGCCCTCCAGGCCAGTGCCAAAGCTCTCAAGATGCCTGCGCGGTACGCTGCCACACCGTTTTCTAGCTTTCTTACTCTCTTTGTCCTCCTCGACAGCGCAGCCGGGGGCTCCCTTCAGGCGTATCCGCCTCCGTCGCAGCCCGCGCTTCCCTATGGGCAGCTTCCCTCATACGCCGCGGCTTCTAACAGGACGTACCACTATTATCAGATATCCCCACGAGCTATCGTGTCAGACGCCTGCGCCTCTTACTCTACGCTAGAGCGCCTCAACAGCAAGCTCAAACCCACCATAGAAGACCTGACACGCACGACCGACTTCTTCTCCCACTACAGACTCAACCTGTTTCACAAAACATGCCCGTTCTGGAATGACGAAAATGGCATGTGCGGCAACATCGCTTGCGCCGTCGAGACGCTGGACAACGAGGAGGATATACCAGCGGTGTGGCGCGCCAGCGAGCTGGGAAAGCTCGAGGGCCCGCTAGTTGAGCACCCCGGCAAGAAGCTCCAGAAGGAGCAGCCAAAGAAGCCACTGCAGGGACGACTGGGTGAGGACGTTGGCGAGAGCTGCGTGGTCGAGTACGACGACGAGTGCGACGAGCGCGACTACTGCGTGCCCGAGGACGAGAGCGCTGCCGCCAAGGGCGACTATGTCAGCCTATTGAAGAACCCGGAGCGGTTCACTGGTTATGCCGGTGCCGGAGCGGCGCAGGTGTGGGACGCCGTGTACCGGGAGAACTGCTTCCAGCGCTCGTCGTTCCCCGGCGCGTCGCAGCTAGGCAAATCGGCGGCCGCCTCGCCGCGGCGTAACCCGGCCGCCATGGACTTCAAGTCGGTGCTCGACGCCGCAGGGCGGCAGCAGGTGCTACAGGAACGGCGGGCCGAACAGCCCAACACGCCCTTTGTGGCCAAGACAGGGCTAGAGAACGAGGACGAGTGCCTTGAGAAGCGCGTATTCTACCGTGTCATGTCTGGCATGCACGCGAGCATCAGCACGCACCTCTGCTGGGACTTCCTCAACCAGACGACGGGCCAGTGGCAGCCCAACGTGGGGTGCTACAAGGCGCGCCTTCACGGGTTCCCGGAGCGCATCAGCAACCTCTACTTCAACTACGCGCTCGTGACACGCGCCGTCGCCAAGCTGGGCCCCCATCTGCAGGGGTACACATTCTGCACCGGCGAGCCGGACCAGGACGCGGCCACGCGGGCCAAGGTCCTGGCCGTGACCGAGGGTGCGGCCAGCGTGCCGCAGACGCTCGACGAGTCGCTCATGTTCAAGAACGGCGAGGGCCCGTCGCTCAAGGAGGACTTCCGCAACCGGTTCCGCAACGTGAGCCGGCTCATGGACTGCGTCGGCTGCGACAAGTGCCGACTCTGGGGCAAGCTGCAGACGGCGGGCTACGGGGCCGCGCTCAAGGTGCTCTTCGAGTTCGACAACGACAGCGACTGGGTCCCGAGCCTCAAGCGCACCGAGCTCGTCGCGCTCTTCAACACGTACGCCCGTCTGAGCTCGTCGCTCAACGCCATCACCCAGTTCAGGAAGATGGTCGAGGAGGGCGGAGACGAGGCCGCCAAGGAGCAGCCCACCAACGTGATTCCAGACCGCGCCAGAAAGCCGCACCACGTGGTTAACCCCGCCGAGTCGGCCATTGAGACAAGCACGTCGTCTTCAAAGATTGATGATGAGGCGCGCGAGGAGCCCGAAGCCAACAACACGGAGACCATCTCTGAAACGTTCCATCACGAGGTGGACCAAGTATACAAGGCATTTAAATATGTGATCCTGGGATGGATGAGGTTCCCTTCCATGGTGTAAGTGTCAAACCCCTTGCGCAGGATGCATCGCGACCTCTTTGCCTCTGATCTCTCACTCTTTGTGGATTCGGCTAACGAAAGTGGCTGCAGTTGGGAATTTGTGACTGCCGAAGTCACCCGGTTCTGGAAGTTCTACATCGGACTGCCGGTTCCACAACGCGACTACAAGCTCAACCGGCCGAAGCTGGACGAGCTCTGAATGGCGATCATGATTTACTTTGGTTATGAAAAAGTCACGCTTGAATTTTTTTTTCGCACTCTGCATCATGCCTGCAATGGCTTTTTGGAGTTGGGGAGTATGGGTTTGGAGATAGCATGGATGCCGTTCGGTTTTTATTTTCTTGTTTTTATATCTTTCCGGGAAGAGGGCCGCAACGTTGCATATACACAACGACCTAACCCCGCCCGAGGTGTATATACATCAGTAACAAAGTTTCTCAGCACGATTGTATTAAATCAATCCCATATTTGGGATATCCATGGCTCTCGCGGACTTTTTGCCTTGTCATCATTATACGGCCCTATATCTCAAAGAGACTCTGCTTTGCAGGCCGCCGTTGACGTCCACCTGGGAGCGCCAAGCTGGTGACGGCGTTGCCAATCTTCACCTTGACGCACTCGACGGGGATATGCACGGCGCCCACCTGGTCCCGGAACCCGGGGCGCCCGTAGACGGCGGCGGTCCGGGCGCGCAGCTCCCTAGTCACGTCGGTGAAGGACCAGGCGACGGAGACGTGGAACTTGTCGTCGGTCGGTGCGCCGCTATCGTCATCCGACGCGTACAGCGGCGGCTGGCCGAACTGCCGGACTAGCGCGTTGCACTTTGCCAGCAGGGCGGCGAGGCCCGGGTTGCTGCCGCCATCCTCGTGCACGCGCAGGACGAGGAACGCACGGTTCGAGTCTGGGGATTTGTGCCACGAGAGCGCGGACGGACGCACCGCGAATCTGTCGTTTGCCGGCGGGACACCACCACGGTGGGACGGGATTAGTATCAAGGCAAGGATTTGCGCGTCTGTCAGAATCGACCACCCACCTCGATATCGCTGTCTGGCCCTCGACAGTCGTCGTCAGGCGGCGCAGGAAGTCGTCCTTCTCCTCCGTCGTCAGGACAAAAGGTCGCGATAGGCTGATGTGTAGCGGCAATGGTGTGCCCAGATCGCTGGTCAGGAAACTGTGTAGCGTCCCGCCTGGGAGGTCCTCCGTTTCCCCGCCGCCGCCGCCCTGTCCCAGGCCTGAGCGCAGCTCGTCAAGGAGGGAGCTGAGTTTGGCGCATTCCTCTTGCGTTGGAAACCCTATGACAGTGTTAGCGGCGACGGCTTTTCTCTCTGTCATTTTATACACAGTTGAGATACTCACACTCGACGTACATATGGCTCGGCCAGTTCCCCGCAACGTGAGGGATCTGGCGAGTCCGCCCCTGGTGCAGCGAGGGGTCGTCACGTGCGCTGGCGCGGACCGTCGAGGCGTAGAGGTCGTGGAACGATGCCGGGAGGGGCGGGAGTGAAGGCCACCCGCTGCTGGTCGAGGCTCCTCCAACCACTGGCTTGGCCGCCGAGCATAGCTCCGGTTTGCGCTCGCCTTCGGACTCGGAGTCGGACGAGTAGTCGACCAGGGCCATTTGCGCGAGATTCGGATTACATGAGCGGGCGGCTGTGTATGTTTGTTATGGGTGGTCATCAATATGCCTGGTCCCTTTGTTGATTGCGTGTTGGTCACATGGGAGGATTTGAGGTTCAGCCCAATTCTAACCCAACATCAATAAACTGATGTCTGCCGGTTTGTCTCCACGTCAGCTTCAATAAGCGAATGGAGTGACGGGTCAGCATCTAAGGATGGCATATTACACGGTGAACATTTCTCAAGTGTCTTGCGGGGGTTACAAGTGGAAACTGGTTCAAATTTCTCATGTACACGAATACTTTCACATCATTCGGGATTCTCACCATTTCACGTTGGCGGCCATCTGTGACAGCCCCCACAAGGACCCGACAGATAGTGAGACCAAGGGAAAAGAAGCCGTCAATCGGGCAGATGCTCACGCCGCGCAATGAAAACTCGCATCCATTTTGTCTCACCGCTTTTGTCAGACCTCCCAAGGCTTGGGAAGCTCGCTGTCGTGAAAGAGACGCAAAACTCGTATCCACCAGCCAGCCACCCCAGGCACCAGGCAAGGCAGACCCTGCCTTGACCCCTGTCGGGCTGATGACGTAGATGCCCAGTCGAGTCCTGCCAGCTCCTCAACGTGGGGGTAGATGCATGCAGGGGTGGCTCGCCGACTTGCATGAATGCTCGAGAACAACCGTGACTGGAGGACGGCGGCTTGCAGTGCCCTGATCTGGGCTCTCTTATCATCTCGAGATGCGCTCCCGAGAGCAGGCTGCACCTAGCCCACACCTGCGCCGGATGCCGTGCGCCAATGGAAGCTGGCGCGGACAGGCAGGTGGGGGGAATGCATGTTGCTGCACTGCCCTGCCCTGCACCAGTCAGTCACCACCTCCCACCGCATGCGAGTGAGCGGTGGGAAAGGCCGGCAGAAGTCAGGCACACACACACGGTGTACGGGCAGGAGGGGTCTGGCCCATTACCACGGAATGGCTGTGCGTAGTGGTAGGTACCTGCCGCTCCGTGCAGACGCCCCAGCGGGAACTGAAAGCGGGTATTGAGGTTCGACGAGCTCCATCACCCGACGAACGAAAGCTCGGCGCGAAAGTGACCTCAGCTGCCCCCCCAGTGGCTCAAAGGTCCGCCCCTCCTTCCCGCGTGCTTTCTTCTTTTATGTGGCCGTCGGCTCTCTGTCATCTGGACCAACCTGCCCGGTTTCCATCTCGTCTTTACTTCCTCGTCCGAACCTTTCTCTCTCTTCCTTCGGGTTCCCGCCGTTAGCTGTCAAACTTGGCCGCGACGAGCAAACAGCCGCTATTCGGCCCAAACATTGCAACCGCATTCTCGACTCAGCCAATCTTGAATCGCGCTAGAGACCTGTCCTCGACGCCACCCCTCGCCCAGTGTCCGACTCCAGCCCTGGTGAGACGGCGCAGCAGCGTCGGCGGGCTCTGTGGCTTCGACCGACGAGCTACTGCTTGAGTGCTGTGCCTGGTGCGGAACCGACATTCCAACGACATCGTCAACCCCTGAGAGCACCGTCTCTCCACAGCCTGCCGCCAAAAATGGGCAAATCTTCGGACTCCATTGACAAACAATGGGTACGTCAATTCATGCTCCGTTTTATTTGATTCCAGTCGTTTCTTGTTTCGGAACGGGTCTAGCAAGACGAAGCCGACCGAGCCCTTGCACAGCGGGTGCCAATCTGGCCAGCCGTCATTGTTTCCAGGCGCATGTCATCATAGACTGTTGGCCCCAGCAGCGCCGTTGCCGCCAAACCGCACAGTTTCGGCAGGCGGCCAAGACGCGGTACCACGCATTGCAAGATCTGCACTGGCCTTCCACTCTTTAAGCTTCCCGATCCGTGTGTTATCGACGGCCCTTGGCAGCAGGCCGCAGTGCCGGTGCCTGTCAGGTTGCCGCATTCTAGGCCAAGTGGCTGGTGGCCGAATTGTACACGAGCCGTTATCCACCGTTTGCGTCACTCTTCCTGAACCCGCCAATATGGCGGGCGCTCATCAAAGCCGGGCAGGATGGCTGGTCTGGGAACATGGTGCTCAAACAATAAATTATCGACGTTGCAGCATGTGGTTTTGGTTTGCATCCATCATGATCCCTTAACAACACGCTAATCCAAGCTCCAGGCCAAAAAATACATTCTGGACCCGTTGACTGCCCCTGAACCCAGCCAGGAGTGTGGTCCCGGAAGCTCCTTTGCCAGTCCCCCAGGTCGCCGCGTCTCCTTCAACAACAGCGATAGCAAAGGCGCCAACACGAGCAAGAGCACAAAAAGGACCCCGTATCCATCGCCGCCGAGCTCGACCAGCCCTAGCCGCTCTGTATTCCGGCCAGAAAACCCCTTCTCCGACAACCCTGCGACCCCCTCGGACGAACAGGCGGGGAACAGGCCTGTCTTCGGCCGCAGCAACAGCAGCGGCCACCCGCAGCGGTACTCGGATACCCGCTCTCCCATCAACCCGGGCTTTGGCCGAAGCCAATCTGTTCGCCAACCACCTTCGGCCCATCAAAACCGTGCATCGGGCCACGCCCGTAGTAGCAGCGACGCCTTTGACAAGGGAAAGGGCCTAGAAACCGGATCGGGTCTCAGACGCTCTGGGTCGCTCACCCAGAGATTTCCTGGCGACATGTCGCACCGCCCACTAGACATGATCAGGCGTGACGCCCGCGCCGCCGACCGCGCTCCGCACCTGCGTAAGACGCGGTTGCCGGACACAGACACCATTGACGGTCTCGACACCATCGGCGGCACATACCACCATGGCGGCCCCTACGACGCTACTCTCATGTCGAGAAACACCAACAAGATGTACTCGCCGGTTGAGGCCGTCAAGGACTCCAACATGGAGGCGCTCAAGGCGACACCCAAAGAATACATCAACGATTCGCTCGTTAAGCACGTGCCTCTGCAAGGGACGGCCATGATTCCGCCAGGCGGTGTTGATATGACCGGCAACGTCATGCGGTATGAGGAGGGTGCCGATCTTATGCGCGAGCCGGATGCCCCCGGCGGCGCTTATAAGAGATGGGACGGCATTGTGAGTAGACTCCTGCCGCCGCTACTTATCCCCCTATCAAACGAAGCAGCGCTAACCTGGCAACGTACCTGCTATCAGCCTTACCACCCTGATGACCTCAAGGGCAAGGGTGAGCCGTCTTACACGATTGAGCGTGATCTTAAGCAGAGCAAGGCATTGCGGCGCAAGGAGGTTGGCTCGGGCATCAGCGGCCGCAATGGCGTCTACGAGATGCAGCCACGATCGCCGGCGCAAGGCTCGGGCAGCGGCCCTAGTCGCAAGGACCTTGGTGCTCAGGTCCGACAGCGGAGCATCAGCAGTGCCGCAGCGAGCGGTTCACGTCCCGACATGTTGTCTCCTCCGATGAGCCCAGACGGGAACGGCGCCGGCGCTTCTACCAACAACGACCTGCGCAGGAGCAACACTACAGGAAAGCGCATCACAGAGGGGTTGAAACGCCGCTTTGGGAGCTTCCGACGGAAGCGAAACTCGGACGATGAGTAATTATCGGCGTTATTACTTTGTTGTTGTGCGTGTTGCTTCAAGCTTGTTCCTCTGCAATCTACGGTCGCGCAAGCCTTGCAACGGAGCAACCCACGATAAACACTCTGGCACTAGGTACCGTTCTTGTTCTTGCTTGTGTTCTTCTTTTTTCATAATGTTGATGTTTGGGAATTGGTGCTCTGGTATTTGGTTCATTGGGCGGGAAGCAGGTTTAAAGACGGGCCTGGGACACGAAACATATGAAGTTATCAGGTTGGTAGACAGCAACATTTTTAGGTCATCATAGATCTTGCAGGAACGAGACACGATAATTAAACTAGGGTTTCATAAACAAGGCATCGAAAGGCCATCGTGCGCGTCGGTGAGAATTACAGTGCTAGAGTGCATTCAACTCACCAAACATCCAATCACCTATCAAGGCTTTACGTCTGTAGTGGCTGGGCTTTTCTCGCCCACTGGGACACCATCAGACACGTCCACGCCGCTGACCGAGCCGGCATCTTCGATCTCGTCGGGGCGGATATAGTTCTTGGGCTCCTTCCAGCCGGTCTCCATGATGGCGGGAGGCCAGATCTTGCACGCCAGCCAGTAAACCCCGCCCGAGACGAAGAGGCCAACCCAGTAGGCGAAGTAGTAGAACCTCGTAACGCCGATGGGAGCGCTGACGCCCATGTTGTTGAGGAAGCCGTAAAAGTTGGGGATGATCCCGATGACTGTTGCCATCCGCGTCAGAAATCTTTTGATGCGTAATTCACCGGCAGACCTGTGGGTGTGCAGGAACAACTACTCGGAGACTTACTGTATGCAGCGTAGGCCCGCCAGTTCCAGCCGTGGTGGTAGTAGTATGGCCCGGACTTGTCGGCCGTGAAGCAGGCGGGGATGTCGAGGTACCCGCGCGCGATGACAAAGTAGTGGACCAGCAGGATGCCCGTGATGGCGCTGAGGAAGATCTGGTATGAGGCCATGAAGGACACGAAGACGGAGGCTGAGCCGAGCAGATACCACGGGTTCAGCGCCAGGCTGGCGGCGGCGCAGATGAAGAACCCCCTGCGGATGGTGAAGTAGCGGGGCAGCAGGGCGGCGATGTCGTTGCCGGCCGGCAGCGAGTTCTCGAAGATGGACGAGAACATGGCCGAGTAGGCGAAGCACAGGGCGATGAGGAAGCAGCCGGCGCGGTTGGCGGGGGTGTAGTCGTCGGTCTGGATGCGGTCGAGCAGCGAGACGGGGTTCCAGACCAGCTCGCCGAAGATGAGCTGCGAGCTCGCGCACACCAGGTTGCCGACCAGGCCGACGAGGAAGTTGGACAGCGGGAAGCCGACGACGTTTCCGACGATGACGTCCGAGGGTTTTGTCGCGTAGCGCTGGAAGTCGGCGGCGTTGCTGGCGAAGGTGGCGCAATTCTGCAGGGGGCGTTTAGTATGAGGGTTGGAGATGGCTTTTTGATTTCATTTGAGAAAGGGGTAAGGGGGTCACAGGACTTACAGCAGCTCCGAGCATGAAGAATCGGACAATCAGCCATGCCCTCTCGCTCCCCTGGGCGGTGCCCGGCTGGCTCACGACGGGGCCGAGGCCGCCCGCCTTGGTGACCGTCCAAGCCAGCATGGCAATGGCCGAAACGACAAAAACGGCGAGCTTGACGTAAACAAGGCCACGCATCTTGGGCACAGGGATGACGAGGAAGCCGCACGTGACGACAAAGAAGATGGCCAGGCCGATCATGCTGGCACTCGTCAAGGCAGAGCCGCGGCCCATGGTGTTCGGGATGTCGGCGATGGCCGGGGTGATGGCGTGCAGCATGACGTAGACGCACTGGCCGCCCTGGACCAGGTTGACGCCGTTCCAGACGGTGGCCATAAGGGCGCGGTTGAAGGTCGGCCAGAGCGCGCCAAACACCCCAAACGCACAGCGGTTGATGACGGGGAAGCCGATGTGGTAGGTGGCGCCCGGCCGGCCGTTGAGGGCCATGACGACGGCGATGAGCAGCTGGCCGCCGGTAGCGCAGGCAAGCGACTCCCACATGCTCAAGCCCAGCGCCTGGCCGGCTGACGCGCCGTACCAGTTGGTGACGGTGGCGACGGCGGAGAACCAGAAGGTGCAGTAGGTCCAGAAGTCCCAGGTGCGGTCGGCCAGTTTTAGGGGGCGCAGGTCCTCGTTGTCCAGGATGGCGTCGCGGCCCCTCACCTCGTCGGCCCCGGGCGGCTGGGGGACTCGCAGGCGCATCTTGGGGAACCCCATGTCTGGCTTGTCTAAGCGGGTGCGGCAAGCAGAGTCCGCGAGATCTGCGACAGTCGTCAAGGCCGCTGGGAGGGCCGTTGGGGAAGACGGGCGACGCGTTGGGGTGGTAAGTCCCCGGGAGATACACTTTTGACTCCGCGCGCGACGGCAGCGGCTCTGAACCTTTTAAGAACCTACCCTACCCGCATATGCGCCCCTCTTAGCCCGACCCAGGAAAAGATTTCATGTTCCCTCCCAGCCATTGGCGATAAGCAGGCCCATCCCGACGATGTGGTAACGGAGCCAGGGGTTCAATAACGGGGTCTCCCTATCACCGCCGTCGACACAATTTATTCCGTCGTGCCTTGCCCTTATCTCGGTGGGACCCGATGGGCCCCCTCGCCGCTGCACGCGTGCTCGGCGTCGGATCCGACCACCGACTTTCCCCGTGCGGCGTGGCTTACTGCGGAGAAGGGGTGGGTGCGCTTGACTCGGAGCCTTATCATCTTCCCCTCTCGATAGGGCGGGAGGGGTACCTATAATGGTGGTGGCTTGGGAATATGTCCCTGTGCTCAAGAGAATTAAAAGTTTGAAGGATCCCGAAATCAGGGCCTCTCGCTGCTCTAGTGAGTGGGGATCGCGTCTGCCCTCACAGAATTATCCATGTCTGCGCGGTCCACGCCGACCTCCGTTCATCGGACTCGGATGACCACACCATGAATTCGACCCAGTGGTTTTGGGATGTGGTGGATTTATACCATGTCGCCCTCTCCGTATGCACCTGGCGATCTATCGATTGAGTTTCATGCATCCAGGGTTTCGGTTTGGCAGGTAGATAGCTGGTTCTTGGCTGCCATTCTTATGTTCCCATCCCCGCATCCCGGATTTTTGAACCCCTGAATACCCCCCCGCCAAGATGGCCGCCGCAGCCGTCATGACACCCCCTGCCGGGGACGCCGCCGCGGCGTCTGAGACGTACAAGCTCGAGCTCCTAACAGCCTACGGCCCCGTGTTCCGCGACGTGCTCAAGACGCCGCCGCGCGACTGCCAGCCGGACGAGGTGCCCACCGTCGACGTGTCTGCCCTCCACTCCGGCGATGAAGCTGCGCGTCAAGCGCTCGCTTCCCAAATCCGGGAGGCCGCCGAGCACACGGGCTTCTTCTACATCTCGGGCCACGGCATCCCCGAGGCGCGCATCGCGGGCGCGCAAACCCAGGTCCGCCGCTTCTTCCACCAGCCCGACGAGCTGAAGGAGCGCGTCAACATGAACAAGTCAAAGTACTACTGCGGCTGGTCGCCCCGGTCGTCGGGCCAGCTGTCCCCTTCGGAGTCGCGCGACCTGCGCGAGGGCTTCACCTTCCGCTACCACCCGCGCCACGACCCGGCGCACGCGGGCGACCAGCCCGACCCGGATGCCGCCACGCCAGCCGAGGTGGCGCCCTACATCCGCGGCGGCGAGGCCTTCGTCTGGGAGGGGACGGCGCACCTGGACGGCTTCAAGGACGCCCTCGTCGGCTACTGGCAGGAGTGCCTGGCGCTGGCCCGCCGCCTGATCCGTGTCTTCGCCCTCGCCCTCGACCTGCCCGAGCGCCACTTCGACCACCTAGTCACGTACCCCGGCAGCGACGGCGTCTTCCAGTTCTACCCGGCCATGACGCCCGAGCAGGCCGCGAGTTCCGAGGACGTCGGCATCGGCTCCCACACGGACCTGCAGTGCTTCACGCTGCTGTGGCAGGACGCCGTCGGGGGCTTGCAGGTCCTCACCAAGACCGGCCAGTGGGTGCGCGTGCCGCCCGTGGAGGGGACCCTGGTCGTCAACATTGGCGATTTCCTTATGCGCCTGTCCAACGACCGCTTCAAGTCGACTGTCCACCGCGTCTGGAACCGGAGTACCGTCGACCGTTATTCCATGCCCTTCTTCTTCGGGTTCAACTTCAACGAGACCTGTGGCGTCCTGCCCACCTGCGTGAGCGAGGACAACCCCGCAAAGTACGAGCCCATCAGCTGCGGAGAGTGGTGCCAGCTTCGCCATAAGAAAACATTCGAGGCCAAGAAATAGAAGCAGGAGACCGTCTAGATGCGATCAGTCTACTCCGGATGATGATCCATCACGCCCCGCGGCGGAATATCCATGATACTTTGGCGCTAGGACACAAGGGACATTTGAGGCGACATCGGAATATGGAGGAATGAATAAGAAACCAACTGACTCCGCTAGAAGCGAGCCTCTAAAATAAGCTTCGACAAGCTTCCACAAAAAGACCCAGCCACAAGAAATCGAATCCCTTTCTCAACGCCGTCCAGCCTGACCAGGCCCATTGCCTTCCACGAGCGATCTGCGTCGTGGGAACATGCAAGCAAGCAGATTCGCCATGCTGCGGAAATTAGTTGTATAATATATGACCATATCCCAACAAAGGAAAAAGGGAGGGGCTGTTGCCCTTCAGCATATTTCCGCCTTCCCTCAAGACAGTCAACTCGGAGACTAAAACGGACTAAAAACGTAATATGTGTCGAAGAAATCACGCATCAAACCCGCAATCTGGGCCTCGTTGCCGTCGAGGGCAAAGTGGCCGGCATCGAGCCAGTGCATCTCAAACTCCTCGACGTGCCGGCTCAGCGCGAGGGCGCCCTCGGGGGAAAATATCGGGTCGTTACGGCCCCAGACCGCCAGGACCGGCACGCGGCTCGTGAACAAGTACTGCTGGAAGTACGGGTACATCTCCACGTTGGTCCGATAGTCGTAAAAGAGGTCCAGCTGCGCCTCCTTGACTCCCGGCCGGTCCAGCAGCGCCTGGTCGAGCCGGCACGCCTCGGCCAGCGCCGCCTCGTGCTCCATGCCGACGTCGTCGGGCGACCCCCACGACCGGCACCACTGCGTGGTCGGCAGCTCCAGAGCGCCCCTGATCGTCTGCCTGTGCACCGCGCGCTCTGCCCGGTTGCCGCCGGTTGCCGTGCCCCAATAGGCCTCGATGGGGTCCCAAAAGGGCTGGCTGAGCCCCTCGGCGTAGATGTTGCCGTTCTGGGTCACGATGGCCGTCACGTCGTCCGGCCGCCTCAGGGCCAGGCGGAAGCCGACGGGGGCGCCGTGGTCGAAGACGTACAGGGCGAAGCGGCCCAGGGCCAGGGCGTCTACGAAGGCCTCGAGCGTCGCCGCCAGGCTCGCAAATGTGTAGGCGTAGCGTCGGGCTCGGGGGACGTCGGTGAAGCCGGAGCCCGGCAGGTCGGGCGCTATGACTCGGTAGCCCGCCTCGGCCAGGTAGGGCATCAGCCCCCGGTACATGAAGGACGAGCTCGAGAAGCCGTGGAGGAGGACGATAGTTGGCGAGGCGGCGTCTGTCGGCCCGGCGTGTCTGTAAAAGACCCTCACGCCGTCTGCCTCGACGGCGTACTCCCTGACGGCTGGTAGGGCGTTTCCCTCCTCCACATCTGTGTTTAGCATGTCCCAGAGGGGCATCTGCCTGGGCGGCGCTGTGGTTCTGGGGGTTGAGGCCATGTCTGAGTCTGTGGAACTTGCGTCGCCGCCGTCGGGAAGGCAAAGGAGGTGGGAGGTTTTTGCAAATGGCACAGGGGGCAACTCAGTCCCCGTACTCGGGCCACCCGAGTTCTTGCGTGCCCGGGCCAGATGTCCTGGACAGTGCCCCAGCGGGCCCTGTGATGAGATGTCGAGTAAGAGAGTCCAGAACGGACACACAAGAAACAAGATAGGGAGGCATATAGAGAAAATCCTTGATCAGGGCAGGGATACCTGGGCGAAGGGGGAGCCCCGCCCTTTTGTGTTTCTCAACGATCGGGCGACAGCGTCTAGCCCCAGAGACGAAAAGGGTATGTAACCCCGAAGAATGAAAAACGAGAGATGCAGAAACAAGTGCAAGACTCCCAGATGCAGACGCGCGCCTCCGACGACGGTCGTGCTCTCGCCGACTCTGCTGGCACGATGACTCGGGCGGGGGAAGAGACAAATAGAAACAGGCACAGAGGTACCAAGACCCGAAGAGCGAGCGTGTACATACGTGGCGTGGTGGAGGAGGTGGTGTTGGTGGTGGGTAAGGAGCGGAAGTGGGAGGCTGTCTGCACCCAACCGGTCCTGGCCGGAGGCAGAGGAGGGCTGAAAGAAGCCCGCAGATGCGCTAGCAAGTGCTGTCAAGATCGGCAGTCTACACCCGCAGATGGAGGGGCAGTCCAGCGTGCCGCGCTCGACTCCCAGGCCGGGGCCAGAAACACTCCGGGAAGCGGAGCCAGCTGAGAGGGAACAGCATGGGACGAGTTGTTTCCCAGCCCACCGGACGGGAAATCTAGCGCGAGATGCAGGGAGGGGCATGGCAGTTGCAGGGCCAGCAGCCGAGATATTACTCCGAGAGACGCTGGGCAGCGGAACGAAACCGCGGGTCGGCCGGAGCGGCGTCCACCCCGGCAGGGCTCCTTGTCACCATCATCATGTTTGAACGTGGTCGTTGGCCCACGAGCCGCTGGGGTGCGAAGGCGGCTTGCGTAAAAGTGTTGAAAAAAGACGGGGGCACAACACGGAGAGAGAGGCACAGGGAGGAGCACAGCATTCGGCGAGGGCAAAGAGAAAAAAAAAAAAAAAAAAAATTGCGTGCCTTGCACCAATGCCGGGTTGGTTGGGTTGGCTGAGGGCATCCGAAACGGGCAGTTTTGATCGATCGTGCAATCCTGCCAAATGTGGTAGGCGGCCCTGTGAATCGCCCAATGACAGCAGACGCGTCCCGTGGGCCACCGCCAAGCCGGCCCCTGCCACGCCTGCCGAAATCCCCGTGTGCGACGTTGGGGGCCGGCGACCATCCATGACATGCTGTCCGCCCGGTTGACAACCAGCCCGGCCAGCCGTCCCATCTTGGTGCCATTGACTTTTGTTTCTCATCCCTTCCTTTTTCCGCCAGAGCAGCGCGTTACGCAGGCCTTTGTCAGAGCTCATGCTGCCACCCGCCCCCGACCCTTCATCGAGCGGGCTGAGCGGGGTTTATATACACACGCCTGGCTTGGCTGCTGACACCGACCGAGACTAGGGCCGGCCTCGCTGTCTTCGGGAATTCCACTATTTACGTCCTGCGTCGCGAAGGATTATTACCATGAGGCTTCTGTTCTCCAGGGAAACCCCTGCTGACCACCCTAACCCGGCGCACCGCACTACACTACAAGCAGACGTGCCATCCCCTTGTTGGCAGATTAGCTCTGGGCCCTGATGCCAGGCACAACTAGCGCCGTGGTGCCGCCCAGTATGGCCTTTGAGAGTTGGTCATCGATGTGTTCTGACCCAAATTTGCCATCGACATGAGCTCCTATCCCTTTTTTTCCTTGGGCATTTCATTCCTTTTTTGTTTCCCAATTTCCTATCTCATATGCATATCCTGAATTGACAAATGCTAAGGAGGAATTCTACCCAAGCGCGCTTCTCGCCAATCGTTGCCCCTTGTGCAGATAGTGCTGCCGCTGGCCTAGCACACTCCCTCGATATTGGACAACACCCACCAACTTCGTCATCGCTCCATCCACTCGCGCGCTTGCGGGACGCTTTTCGGAGCCTCTATCCGGGAAGGAGGCTGCCTGCCTGGCATGGCATGCAAGAGGTGCATGAGGGTGTGGCCGTCTGGAAATGACACTGCTGCCGAATCGGGAAGGGAACCTCGACCTCCTGCAAGCCAACACCCACACAACAGCCGATAAACCACAAAACTTCACGCCACACGCTCGACTGGATCCGAAAACCGCAGGGCCGCAGGAGCCGCCCGCTGCATCTCAACCTACAGTTCCAGGCTTCCGTACTCTGTTCAGCAGCCGAAGAAGCCCCGACAGCAGCTGCAGACGACCTCATGGCCCACTCATATCCGCAGCGCACCAGAAATCAGTGGACCACGGAAAGCTACTCTGCTGTCACTGAAATAGATGTCCTCCCTTTCGGCCGAGACGCACATCCCACGGATTAGAATAGATGTCTCTGATGACACGTCACTCGCTGGGGCAGTCCACTGGTCTGTCAAACCCGCACCGTCGCACAAAGATGGCCACATGTGCAAAAGTAAGGATACAGTTCAAGTCAGAAAGTATTCGGTAAGGTAGACGACCATAAAAAGGCCCATGCAGAAGCGAGGCACCACATGCCTGATCACATGGGCAGCCTGACTTGTCTATGGTGAGATGTAAGGGAGCAAACACATACCCCCTCCAATAAAATTTCACCCCTTGGATCTTGGTGGTGGTTGGAGGCTGAACAGGCAAATGTAGTCAAGGCTGTCTTTCAAGCTCAGGTCTTCGATGCCATGTACCAATACACCAGCCCGAAAATCTGGCCGGTACCATGCAAGCCAACACATACAGTTTTCGCTAACAGCATTTAAGTGGCTCGCGGACCCGCCAGCTTCCTTGTCGGCCGGCCGGCTTGAAATCATCTGGACCAATAACGACTGACGCCACATCACACCCGCCAGCAAAGTACAACCGCGTTGACGAAAGGGGAAGTTAATATCGAGCACTTACAGCCGCCAGCCCCCAAACGGGCAATTTAGCTCAAGCTCGGCTACCGTAAGCGCCGGTTCGACGAGAGACTGGCGTTGCTGTCCTGTGAACGTCGAAATGAAGGGCCAATGGCTTGCCGCATATCACTCATGTAATATCCTTCATGAAGCAGGACCACACGTAGCCATGAGAGGGATTTTAGTACACCCGGTCATAGGCCCACTAGCCAGATCAGTCCCGAATTATTTCGCGGCGTGTTTGAAAATATTGCTGACGTTTCTCCTCTCAGCCTACCCAGCTGACTTCGCCGGTGGGATAAGGATCAGCCGCGCTCGTGTCCGAGCTTGGAGAGAGCTCTCCACCGGGCTGATTCTCTGCTGGATGGCTTTATCAAAAATGGTATGATCTGCGGCTAATTACTTTCCCTCCTTGCTCCCTTCCTTCCTTCTCCTTGAGCTCTGACATCACCCCGGAGGACGAGTACAAAGGACCACAGCGTGAGCACGCCCGGAAACTTATGGCACTGGGCTGTCAAGAGGATAATAAAATTCATGAGTGAATATGACTCCCGAGGACATTTCCCAGTTCTATGCATTTACGCTCCTTGTCGATGAGCCGGAGATATTAGCCGTGGCAGTTTACTGCGAGTCCCTAGAACAAACTGGAAATGTGACAGGGAACGTTGTCAAGCAGGGTTCATGTGTATAACACCAGATAACTGTACCTTTCTTGCCACCTGTTTCGCTTGTCTCTCTCATTGATTATTTTCATGAGCATTTCCAAGAAACGCAGCGATAGATCTCAGAACGCGCCCCAAGTCCCGAGAACCAATCCTTCACAAAGCAAGCTCATATATGAGGGAGAATTAGGTCTTTCGAGTGAACGAAGGTGACACAAGCAGCGTGAGTGAGACGAGTTGAAATGCGGCCCGAGCCCGGCGTCCGTTCTGTCTCCGATTAATGTGGGGCAGTCCGGCGGTGCGTCATCGGACGGGGCACGTCAAACGGGCCGCGGGGAAGAAAAAAAAAAATCGAAACAGAAATATAGAGGCGCCTCATTCGTGCGCAATACTCGCATTCGCGCGGGGTCCTGGAATCGAAGCAGGCGCCGTTTGAGAAGCCGCGCGCTGCTCAAATTGTTTCCTAACGTTCAATTATGAGATTCATCAAATCTCGCCTAATCTCGAGATTTCCCCGTCATCTGATCCTCTGAAAGACACCACCCGCCATTCTTGCTGGCCCACGCGAAAACTTAAACTCTGGAGGGGCTTGAGTGGCTTCCTCAGGGGTACGAGAGGAGCCAGGGAGAGCAAAAAATAAAAACAACCAACGATGCCAGACCAACCACCAGCCCGCCCCGACCCCTCAGGCGGCGCCGGGGCCGAGGACGACGGCGACGACCTGGCGACGGGCGACATGTTCGCCGACCCGGCCGACTTCTACCCGCCCACGCCCCCACCACGCACCGAGACGCACACGCTCGCGTCCGGCAAGGTCCTGACGCTGCACTTGGTCGGCCACAGCGTCATGGACGCGCACCACCTGTGGAACGGCGGGCGCGTGCTGGCCGACCACTTCGAGGCGCACCCGGACCTGGTGCGCGGCCGCACCGTCCTGGAAGTCGGCGCGGGGGCCGGCATCCCCAGCCTGGTGGCGGCGTCTCTCGGCGCAAAAGGGGTCGTGGCGACCGACTACCCGGACCCGGACGTCCTGGTCGCGCTGCAGCGCAACGTCGACGAGTGCGCGCTGGTCCCCGAGCCCAAGGGCGCGCACGTCGTCGTCGACGGCTACGTCTGGGGCCACCCGGTCGAGAAGCTGCTGGCCAAGATGCCGGGCGGGGAAGGGGTGGCGGCCGGCGGCGTCGACGTGCTGGTCATGGCGGACCTGCTGTTCCGGCACACGGAGCACGGCAACATCGCCAGGACGCTGGAGCTGGCGCTGAGGCGGTCGCGGGACAGCAGGGCTTTTGTGTTCTTCACGAGCTACCGCCCCTGGCTGCGGGAGCGGGACCTCAAGTTCTTTGACATTATTCGAGAGAAGGGGTTCGTGGTCGACAAGGTGCTCGAGAAGAGGATGGACGAGGTCATGTTCAAGGGCGACCCGGGCGACGAGGAGGTGCGCAAGACGTGCGATGGGTATGTCGTGCGCTGGCTTGAGGACAAGTGCGTTGATTGAAGGGATGGTGATGGAAACACCATGGTTTTGTTGTATATACCCGAGCCGTTTACGCAGGCTCTAAAAGGTGGACATGGAAAAGAAGCAAAAAAAAAAAAAAAAAAAAAAAAAAAAAACGCAATCAAAATGCAAGATCCGAACAAGCACATGCAGAGAAACGTGATATTTATGTCAGGAGACTCTGCACCCGTAGCAGTATATGATCCTAAAACCCGGACTAGAGATAGCACAGCGGGCAACATGACCAGCCAAATATGTATGTAGAGCCAAAACGTCAAATAGCTTGCCTAGTTCGCCCTGAACATGGCAATCGTCTGGGGGAACACATTAATATTGTCCGCCCACGAGGCCAGGCTCGCGCCGTTCCGGTCAATCATGCTCAGCGAGCCGATGGTGTTGAGGTTGTAGATCCTCAGGTTGGACAGCGAGCCCTGGAGGTCGATGATGCTCGCCTGGCAGTTCTCGCCCGCGGCCACCGTCGAGCACGCGGTCGAGTAGTTGTTGAAGAAGCTGTAGTGGCCGGCCCCGTAGACGAGGAGGTCCTGCGAGTCGATGACGCGCAAGCCCCAGGCGCTGCACTTGCCGGCGCCGTTGCGGCAGCTGGCGCTGAAGTCGGGGTCGTTGAGGGCCGCCACGGCGGGGAAGGGCACGTTTGCCGTTGGGGTTGGCTGGAAGTATCTGTACATTAGGTTGGAACGGTTAGCAGACATCCAAACGGGAAGGGGGGGTAAGTAAGGGGGACACGAAATTATGGAATGGTGTAACAATAAACTTACGGTGTCTCGGTCTGGAACTGGCTACCAAAAATGTTTCTGGTATTCACAAACTGGTAGTTGTAAAGAACAAAGTGCTCGCTAGCGGTGCCGACCAGCCAGAAGGTTCCGGCCGTGGACTCGATATCTAGCAGCATCGTCAGTTAAAAGACATCTTTCGAACAACCTCGAGGGCGGAAAAGAGATATAGCGTTGATGCATAAAAACACTTACAAAGACCGCGTCCCGCATAGATTGTCGTCTGCGTCAGCGCCTGGTCGTCGATATCATGGTCGGCCGTCCAGATCCAGCAATTCTCCATGTAGAGGTTGCTCGCCGCCCGGGTGACGTGCATGCCCATGAAAGCAGCGATGCAGTTCGCATTGACGGCAGAGCTGCCGGGCGTCTTGAGGCACTGCGAGACCTGCAGGTTGCTGCCCGCGAAGCCGCCCACGCGCGTGTGCACGTCCCACATGCCGCTCGGCGTGCCCGACGTGGCCAGGTTCCACTCGATGAGCACGGCGCCCGCCTGCGCGCCCTGCGTGCCCACGATGAAGTCGGACAGCTCGACGTAGCCGGCGGTCCCCGTCGCCGCGCCGACGCGCACGACGGCGCGCGGGTTGTTCATGTCTGCAAAGGCGGCGCCCGAGCCCATGATGAGGGGGAGCGCCTCGCCGACGACGCGCGAGCCCGGCGGGACGGTGATGGTCGACGTGACGCGGTAGATGCCGTGGTCGAGCCAGAGGACCTTGCCCTGGGCCGCGGCCGTGTCGAGCGCCTGCTGCAGCGCGGTCGTGTCGTCGAAGGCGCCGTCGCCGCGCGCGCCGGCCGAGCGGGCCGTCAGGAAGGCCGAGGCGGGCAGCGACTCGTACTGCGGCTTGGAGCGCGTGTAGTAGCGCGACGAGCCGCTGGCCAGCAGGGAGGCCGGGCGCTGCGCCGGCGCGAAGCTGCCCTGCCAGCGGGTCGGCCCGTTGGGGGCGTACTGGTGGCCCTGGCCCCAGGCCGCGATGGTCATGGCGCCGGCGGAGCCCTGGAGCACGGTGGCGCCCGAGGCGGTCACGGCCGCGGGCACGTTGTTGAGCGACAGGTTCTCGATGATGACGCTGCCGGCCGTGCGGGGCTGCGAGTTGGCCGAGAAGGCCGTCTTGATGCCGATGGGGACGTTGGTGAAGCTGCTGTCGATGAGGGTCAGCGAGCCGACGTTCTGGGTGCCTGTGTTCGTCAGGGACGACATGTCGATGCCGGTTCCGCAGTCCTGGATGTCGAGGCCGTGGTAGGTCCAGCCCCAGTCCCACAGGTGGATGATGGCTGTCTGGCAGTTCCTGAACACGAGATTCCTCATGGTGTACTGCTGGTTGCCCATCGACGCCCCCGTAGCACCGCCGATGAAGGTGAGGTCCGACAGGAACCCGCCGCTCCCGCTCTCGATGAACAGACCGACATGCACGACCCCGGGGGTGGTAGGCATGCGGAAGACGATGTTCTGCAGACTCGTCGCCTGGCTGGTGGGCCAGTGGATGCCCGTAGCCGCCGTGCCGGGGGCGATGTTGGTCGTGTCGATGATGAAGTTGCGGACCTGCTTGTAGAAGTTGTTGACGGCGATCCAGTTCAGCTCGCTCGTGTAGTACGGATTCCCGTCGATGAGGCCGAACCCAGAGAAGCCGGCGGTGGCCTTGAGGGTGGGCGGGTTCGAGGCGTCGCCGATCATCATGGTGAAATACGGCGGGAGGAGCGACGAGGATATCAGATATGTGCCGGCAGGGAAATACACAAGCGCCGGGGTGGTTGTGGTCGATGCACAACCGCGCCCACATCTTCCCCCCGACTGGAGCGCCGCGTTGATGGCGGCAGTGTCGTCCGTGACGCCATCGCCTTGAAGCAGGCAGTCATCCATCAGCTACTGTCACGGGCCGTGACGTTCTTCCTACACAGCGTCCCCGAGGCGGATCACTTACCGCGAGCCCCGAAATCCTTGACATTGCGATAGACGTTATACCCCGCGGGGGCATAGGGCGCTCGGCTCTGGTCTGATGGAAAGAAGAGAGTTAGGAGACACGTTGTGGCAAGAGTCGTTGCAAGGAAATCAGGGGCTGGGACCTCACGAGAAATATCTCCAAGCCAGTAGGCCTCTGTCGTTGCCCACAGGAGCAAGGCAAAAAGAAGTGACGACGCGCGAAAGAGACGCATTTTCTGCTCTTGGGCCCGGAATGTCTCTATACCTAGGCTTCTCGTCTGCCTGGGTGACTGTAAAAGTCCAACAGGAGCCGCAGTGTAGAGCTACCCCGGAGAGAAGCCGCACAGGTGGCGCGAGGCTCCGTCGACCATTTTATAGCAGATTTTCCTTCCATTCTCGTTTGCCATCAATATTAGTCTTGGCCGGCTCATACCGACCAGAGTAACGTTCCCACCAGGGGATCTCCTGACAGGTGACGCTCGCGTCGTGGCCGGAGTGCGTTATTGACAGGGGCATCCACAAAAGGCAAGTGAGAGACTTTGCTTGCTGTGGGTGAGGGGAGTCTCGCTATGGATGGGAAGGGGAAAAAAGGCCGGCGTCCAGCGGTTGAACCGACAGACGGGACCAGCCGCGGGCTGTCTGGAGAGCACGCTCACAACACTAGCTGTGAGACAGAGAGATATCACATGAATCGTGGAGAAACCCACTGAGCTTAGGCGCCATGCTCGCGTCGTCGGCCCTTTTCCTCATGCTGTGGGGGAGGGCATAACCCACAGACGCCCATCGCGGAGGGCACGAGACCGGCCGAGGACCGTCCGTGTGAGGGCGTCCGGATGAGGGGACATCCCTGAGCTTGTCGCGTCTGGGCAAGACTTGCAGGGCGTGGCAGGCGCACAGCATAGCGAGTGACTGGGCTTGGCTTTCCACCCAGGCGCAAAAGTCAGATGTGATAATGACAAGAGCAAGCGTATGCCACGTCTCCGCGTTTTAGTGTTTTTGCGAGCTGGGGTTCCTGTGACTGCCAAATTACAGGGCCGCGAATCAGCTGCGGCAGGCAGGCAGCTTGGTCTGAGGGGGGCATCATGGATTGACCGGGATGCCGAAGTGGTGGGAAGGGAGGGGGAGCCGGGGCGGACGGGACTGCGCGACGGAACATTAACTTGACGTGCCGGACAAATTGCGAGATATCAGGGCTTGGACCACCGGGCAGCGCCGGCTTGCCGACTGGCCCTGTGCCTGAGTCTGGTCCATGGGGCATCCCGGGAATGGGGGAGTCTCTTTTTTGCTGATATCCAGTCTGAGAACGTCTGTTGGACGCGATGCTTTCATAATATTATTCTTTTTTTTTTTTTTTTTTTTTTTCCTTTCCTTTTCCCTCCCCGTGCATGAGGTCTCATCTCACCTCTTGGCCATCGCCGGCTTGCCCAGGTAGGAAGGAGGTCCGCGCCGTCGAGGCCCATTGGCACGCGTGAACGGAGGCGCCTGCCGGAGTGGCATGTCCACTGTAGGTGGGTGGAGAGCTTGCCCATGGGATAGCAAAATCTCTACCGAATCATGCAGGTGATGATGGCGATCTGTGATGCTGCCTCTCAGAGGTCAGGCTTCATTCAGGTGGGTGCGGTGGGGAGCGTTAGCGCGATCGGAGATTGCGATTGCGTGGAGCACAAGCCCAGAACACCAGACTCACGACTCCATACAGCCAGCCACACATGGGTTTCTACAGAAGGTGAAAAGCCCTCCTGGATTCACTCCAAGCCGGTACACCTGCATCAGCCACAGTCGCATGAGCAGCGCTGTCAACAGTCCTCCGGTCTCTAGCAGGAATCTCCGTCGGCCAAATAGCTACCTTGGGTAGAACTTCCACGGCTTGGCGCCTGCAAAGCCATGTTGCATTCGACGGCCCCGACTCGTCGGCCTGGAGCCACTCACTAAACTGCCGATGGAAACAGTGGCCACCGCCGTGCCCCGAGGCCTCATTATGTGGCCTGCGTCCCTACCATGCAATCGGCCCGCACCCCATCCATTTCTCCACCTACCACAAGTGCGAGATGCCGATCTCTGCCGAGCGAACCATGGACGCCGAACGTGCCAGACAGACAGACAGCCTCCGTCCCCAGAGAGCTGCCTCGTGCTCAAGGGGCGCGTGAGCCTTGGGTCAGCTTGTCTCGTCTGCAAAGGAGAGACGTGGTATGGTTCTTATATAGCTTGATGCACAACAGGAGGCTCTCCATGGTACTTGTAGTATATTTGCTCGGGTTAAAAATCTAGCAAAGCAACCCACCCAGGCGAGGCGAGCTGCAGGGAGCCTTCTTCGTAACATGACACATTCTGCCTATTCTGTCGGGGACGAAGCTATTCGTAGGTCTAGATTGCGTCGATGCAGCCCCACACAGCTTTTAAGTGTAGTCCGGGGGCGGGGGATGCACGAGTTTGGGGAACCTGGCAGGCTATGTCCTGGTTGTTGTGGAATGAACCAGCATTCCTTGCTAGATCTAGTAGAGGGGGATACGATATAATGCCTCGACGTTTTCTCTTGGAAACACCCAGCCTACCACGCGACTAGCGTCTGCCAGCAACCGACAGGTGCCGAGGCCCTAGTAGAGAAAGGAGGGTCAAGTGTGAGGGTGACTTGGAGTTACGCAACAGAAACAATTACCCCGGACAATTTCCACGGCAGCAAATGCTCCGCAGCCCTCTTCTCCGCTTTCTCCAGCTTTCCCCAACCCCGTGGCCAAGGTCGAGCTCCCCGCTCTCTCCACACGGAGCAGGAGGGGCGTTTTTCTTTCCAATGGGGGCAGGTCAAATGCGACTGGTGGTTTGCCATGATGATTGCTACCTATCTGCTGTCTCCACGCGCAAGAGGGTCTAGCGTCGTGTTGTGTTGTTCAGTGGGCGGGCAGACACCCGCCGCTTGATGCCACCTATTATCAGTCAGGGCAGCTGGAAGAGGAGAGATGCGATGACTCGGGCGTGTTTGTGTTTTTTGAGGGAGAAAAAAAAAAAAGGATGGCCAGACCTGTCACCAATCTAGGCACTCTTCATTCCCTCCGAATCGCTCAAGCTGGGAGACTCGACGCTCAGATCCTTGCTTCCCCGCCCCCACACCCGTGATAGTGAAATTGTGGGGAGACGATGGGGTGGGAACGCAGGCTGGGGTACAGCCGGGGATAATTGGTTTGGGAAGAACCAAACAATGGTGGGTGCGGGCTGACTGACCTCAACACACACGATCGAAGTCATCCACGGATAGGAACTACGCGGAGAGTATCCATGGTTTGCCGCTTGAATAGCATCACGACGTCCAGGACGGCTCTCGTGCTACATACGTGGTATACTGTATACTGCTGAGTTGACAAGCCGCACACTGGGAGTCGATCCTTCAGATAGCGACCAACCCCGAGCCATCTCCACTGTTTCCACGTCACCCAGATCGAGTGGCGGCAGGCCGATCCGTCTCTCTCTGTTTCGAGAAATTTTATCCTCCTGTGTGCCTGCTTAACAAAGGCTCGCGGTGCAAGCGTCGAGAGGCTCGACCAGCATGGCAGGGTTTCCCCGGAAAATGCAGCTCGCCTGGCGCCAGATCCGTTCCCGATGGAGTCCGGGTCGCTGCCTGCGGTGCACAGAACAAGCATTGGCGGCCTGGGGCAAGTCAAAGGATTAGAGAGGAAAAGAAGAGCACAAAATACTATTGCCGTCACCCTGCGCCGCCTCCACCCAGATCATCTCTTCCTTGTCGCAGTGGCTTCCCAGCTCACCCCAAACTGCCATGTTTGGACTGGGACAACCCCTGCGCCCACGACTCGCCCCGAGCTCCCTTCTCCTCTTTTTCCCCGCCCGCAGCTTTGGGGTTTGGATCTCCCGTCCCCCCAAGCTTGCTTGCTTCCGTGTCCCGTTGTTGATCTGAAGCTGCCGTCTCTCTTGTCCGCCTGCCACAGCACGGTTGAGTTGAGGGTCCTTGCCCTCACCGCTGCTCAGTTCCAAGCTCGCCGTTCGTTCGACTCCCGTTGCTTGGCGGCTGGTGTGCGTCTGCATCCGCGCCAGCACACTCCATCTAGTCCCTCCTTGTCACGGATCTTCCCCTCGACAGGCCGTTCGAAGCGCATCCCCACGCGACACACCACGAGCCAGACGACACAAAACAAAGACTCAGCCGTTCTTTCGGACGCCCATCCGGTAATCTGCCCTCAATTTGGCGACAGATAGACTATCGAATCTGCGGAGGATAAACCGCCACTAGCCTAGCGGAGTGCGCCTGCACGCCCTTCCCTCATCCATCTTGTCTAACCGAACCCTGCCGTTGACTCTCCCCTCGTGTCACTTGTTGGAGTATCCTACCACCCAGCCCGACTCCTTCCCTCTGGCCCCCACCGTTGCTCGCTGCTTGTGGTGGCTGCCGCCCGAGATTCGAGACAGCAGGCAGGCCGTTGAGACCTCCTGCCGCGTCACACGTGCACACACACACACACACACACACACACACACACACACACACACAAAACTCACAAGCACGCACACACATACACACTTCGAGACACCTCTGCACGTCTGCTCCCGCGCTACTGTTCCGAAGCCCTCTTCCGACCACTCACCCAAGCCATCCTGCCTTTGCCTGCTGCATACCCTAGTGTCGCGCCGTGTCCGTCATACGCGGATCTGGCAAACCCCCATTGCAGGGCAGCGTATCATTGCCTGCCGCCTCTCAGACCTTCCGGCGCTGTGTGTGCTGCAAGCCGGATGGCTCCCTGCTTTTTCTCTCTTGAAAGAACGAAAATAGACGCAAGCCATCACCCCTGACCCCAGCGCCCCAGTGCCGGGCAAAAGTCCGATTGCACATCATCCCCTTGTCTGCGCTGGCTCCATCAGGGAAACCCTCTCGGTACTGGAGGAGGAGACGAGCAGGGCGGCCCGGTCCAGCGAAGAGCGGGGAGCGCAAGCGTTTTTTTATTGCGGAGGAAGTCTCTCCACTTGAGCAGCCGAGTATAATAGCAAAGGATGGTTGATTTGCCCGATTCATCCTTCCGTATTTGCACTCACCCCGCAGAATACTCGAAGAAGTCTCCCTGAGCTCATCTCTTCTTGCGCTACTTGCTCCGCGTTCCGCTTTCCCCCTCGGACGAATCCCCCCCTTTTTTTTCGTCCTTGTGCGGCTGCCGGGACTCGCCCCTTGTCCTCCCCTTTTTTTCTCCCCCTCTCCCCGCCTGCAGCAACCGCGTTGTGCTGCGTAATTCGACCGACGCCCTCGGGCCTACTCCTCAAGAGGGCGCGTGTGGGCGCCGAGCTAGACACTCTCCGCCCTCCGTCCTCCGTGCTCCCAGCTCCTCAGGCCACTATCCTGCGGAATCACCAAGAAGCTAGCAAGCATGCTGCCCATGCAGTCGATAGAGGCGCAGACGCCTTCCAGCATTGCCGAGGACAACGGGGAAAGCCGGCAGCAGAAGCCCAAGACCCTGCCGTGCAAGTACTGCAGCAAGCGGTTCAGGTGAGGGCACGACCACGGACTCTCTCCGGCGCTCCCCCGCGTCGTCCCTCCTCTATCGCATATTAGCTTACATTATTTCTTCCACTTTAGGCGTGTGGAGCACGTCCAGAGACACGAGCGGACTCACACCAAGGAGAAGCCCTTTGCCTGCACCTGGGACCGGTGCGGGAAGACTTTCGGGCGACGGTGAGTTTTAGAGTGCTACCTCCTTTTCTGTGGTTTCTTCATCTGCACCGTCGGCTCTGATTTGCTCTGTTGGGCACCCTGCTCCCTTCCTCTCCCTTCTCCGTTTCTTTTTCTTTTCTTAGTTCCCAGCATTTTAATCTCACCATCGGACGGTTAGCTTCCTCATGTGTGTGCGTCTGTGTTCCGCTTTCACCGCCTGATCTTGTTTTTCTTCCTGTCTAACGCTTGCATGCCCACGCGTTTATCACCTGTTACCCAATCATTCTCGCTGCGTCCCGCCCTCTCTGCCCCCAAAACGATACCGGATCGGACCCCTCCTTCTTCACTCTCAAAAAGCCAGGCCCCCTTTAAGCCGAACCCCCCTGGTCAACACTCTCTATCCTCGCTGGCGGTATCTGCCATCAAACGATCGAACCCGTCGAGGCGGTATCGTGAAAGGATGCCTACATGGATCTAGCATGGATCTTACATGAAACGTCGCCGCTGACCACCGCGCCGGCGAGCGCCGGAGAGTCCAGTGATCTCCTCGCTCGCCACAACAAGCTTGTCCACCTCAACGAGAGCAGCAAGGATGGCCCTCGGCCACGAAAGGCGTCGCTGGGGAGCGTGCAAGGGGGGCCGCCAGAGGGCCATGCAGGCGTCGAGATGCTCGGCCTGCAGCAGCAGCAACAGCAGCAGAGACCGCCGCCACCCCACTTCACCCCTGAGAGCATGGCATCGTCGGTCGTGTCGCCCGATCAGCGGCTGGCGTCCCGAGCGGCGCCGGCCTGCAACCTTGATCTCCTCTCCGACGCCGCCACGCATCTCGCCTCGGCCAGCGAGGTGGGCCAGATGCAGCACCCCATCATGCCCGAGCTCGGCCAGCACCCCGGCGGCCCCAGGGTGAAGCCGTATGACGAGGCTATGGCCTACCAAGAGCGGGGTCGGGAGCAGCACCAGGGGATGATGCACGGTGCATTTGCGGGACAGCAGCCTCCTCCGGCATCGTTTGACGACTACAACTTGTTCTTGGACGACATGGGCAACTCGTCGCATTTTCTTCCGCCGGCGCTGGAGGCGGAGCAGCCCTTCAGTCTGTGGTCGCGCCAGCCAGGGGATATGCACGGCCGAGGCGCGCTGAAGCCGGCACCGTCGTTCCCTTCAACGCGGTTCCCGTCGCTAGCGCCCGACGCAGCCGAGGGTTCGGCCGCGAGGATACACGAGGACGGAATGAGGGCTCCGGCTTGGAGGATCTCGGCGGCTGATTACACCGTGATCAAGAGCCGTCTCGACGAGTTCTCCTCGGTCATCCCAAACGACTTCATCTTCCCGTCCCGACACACCCTCACACGCTTTCTCGAGGGCTACATCAGCGGCTTTCATGAACACCTGCCATTTCTACACATACCCACTCTGGCGCCGGCCGAGATATCTCCGGAGCTGCTGCTGGCGACCCTGGCAGTTGGGGCGCTGTACCGGTTCGAAAGCCATCGGGGAAACGCCCTGTGGTACGCTGCCAAGGCTGTGGCCATGGAGCAAATAAGGAGGAGACATATCCACGAGGTCCATGGTCTACTCCCCACCCCCGCTGCCTATAGCCCGCACTCGACTCGGCCGTCACCCAGTACGGGCTATCGGCACTCCTTCAACTCGGTCCAGCACGATCAGCCAATGACCCAAGAAACACACCGCGAGCCATAGTGAGTTGACTATCATTTTTGATGATTCGTCGTAGAACGTTAGGCCTATAGATCATCCCTCATTCTGACCCCCTGGAATTCTCCCAGCTCGCCCAACACCCCACAGTCCCGTCTCGAAACCATCCAAGCGCTCCTCCTACTGTTCGTCGTCGGCCTCTGGGGCGCAAAGGCGATCCTCAACGACGCGCTCGCGCTGCAGAGCCAGATCGCGCTGCTGGTGCGCGAGGAGCGGCTCGTCTCGGAGCCGGGGCAGCAGGCGGCGGCGGCCGACTGGGACACGTGGGTCCGGGTCGAGGGCGCGGTCCGCACCAAGCTGATCGCGTACTGCTTCTTCAACGTGTGCAGCATCGCGTACAACACGCCGCCGCTGCTGCTGACGTCCGAGGTCAACCTCGCGCTCCCGGACTCGTCGCGCCTGTGGCGGGCCGAGTCGGCGTGGCAGTGGCAGGAGGCGCGCCAGGCGTACCCGCCGCGGCCCGAGGTGCCGCTGCAGGACGCCTTCTCGCGCCTGCTGAACCGGCCGTCGCAGGGCGCGCTCGTGCACGTGTCGTCGCTGGGCAACTACGTCCTGATCCACGCGCTGATCCAGCACGTCTACCTGCTCAAGCAGACGTCGTTCGCCATCGCCTCGCCGTTCGAGGTCCACCGCGGGCTCAAGGTCGAGGACATGGAGGAGGTGGCGCAGGCGCTGCGGGTCTGGCAGCTCGGCTTCGAGCAGCTCCAGGCGCGGGCGGGCGGGAGCGGAGACGGCTTCTCGGGCGGGCCGGTGGCGTCAAACTCGATCGCGCTCCTCAGGCTCGCGTACATCCGCCTCTACACGGACCTCAGCCCGAGCCGGACGCTCGAGACGCGCGACCACGTCCAGCTGGCGAACGCTTTTTACGACGCCCCGCTGCCGACCCGGAGTCCGAGGCTGCACCGGGCGCTCTTGCAGGCCATCCACTCGCTGGCGATGCTGGTCAAGGTCGGGGTCAACTATGTGGCGAGGACCAAGTCTCTTGAGTGGAGCATGCAGCATTCTCGTGAGTCCATGTTGCTTATCTTCGATGGCCTGATATGATTTAGTGCTAACTGGACATGATTCACACTTGAAGTGTGCAACCTAGACTGCGCAGTCCTCCTATCCAAGTGGCTCCTCACCCTAGCCTCCATCGGGCCGAACGAGCCGCCGCCCTCACAAGAAGAGAGGACCGTGCTCGAGTCGGTCCGGACGATGCTCAACGAGACCGAGTTCGCGGTGCCCATCGACCCGTCGCTCTCGGGGCCCGGGAACGTGCCGTCGAGGATGGACGCGTCGCTGCCCACGAGCGACGGCGCCAGGCTGCGCCGGCTCGCCGCCGCCGTGATCCGGCTGTGGGCCGAGACGTTCAAGGGCAACCACATCTTCGAGGTCGTGCGCATCATGGCGCTGGGCCTCGAGGGGTACGCGGACCTGATCGAGAAGCCGCGGGACCGGACGCCGCTCGTCAGGCACGCGGCCAACCCTTCGCTTGGCTGAGGAGGTTGTCGGGCTGTTGGCGGTCGCACACAACCGATAACCCCGCCTTTCTATGGGCGGGCTGCGGTGATGTCGTTTCAGAATCGGGCAATCGAGGGTACATGGCGCTTACTGCCTAACATCTCGAGACAAGCCTACCTAGATGGTCACGGCCCTGAGAAGGGTACAGAAACTCGCAGGCCTCACCTCAGCCACGGGCGCTTCCGCCCAGGCGCAGGCGCGTGCCATTTCCGATTCAGCTGGTTCGTGCAAGGTCCTTTGACTGTTGCTGCCCGTGTTGGGTACTGTTTGTATAGACGCGCTGGCTGACGTGATATACAGGTAGCTCAACGGGGGCTAGGCTGGGGGCACAAGTGCGGACCGAACAGGGGCGGTGTCGAGAGGCAGCCCGTTCTGCCGCTCGCTCGCATCCCAGATCGGCACGACACGCGTCGGCATCCTTTCTGGGGACTATGGCGTCCGACGAAGCGGCGTCGATGTGCTCTGCGCCTGGATATACCACTGGGATCGCGATCGAAGAGAGTTGGTTTAGTTTGATATATTTTGTTTGGATACAGCGAGGAGCCCGGGACGTTGTCTTCGTCGTTGAAACATCCCTTGGGAACCGAGGTCCCCTTGTTAGCGTCGCCAGCATCAGCGTTGGCTCTGCGATCTGCGAAGCTCCAAGACAATTGGGAACCCAAGCGATATAAATCATTTGCTGCCTGTAGCGACAGTTAAATTGAAACATGTATGTGAACCTAGAATAAACAGAACAATTTGTCGTCCAAGTGTGTGCCTGTCCGCCCACAAGTTTGCGCCGAGCGCCTTTTCCCAATGGTATCATAGCGCCGTGCCAAACAGTAACAATATTATAGAGGATGTTTCAAGAGTCCTCCTGCAACTCAATTTTTTTTTCTTTCTTTTTGTGTTGTGTTGCCTCATCATCGATCGCAGTACCCCTTCAGCGGAACCCATCCTTCATGTTCTGTGCCCTAGTCTCCCCCTTGACGTAACCGCTCAGCCTCATCTCGTTCGTCTCGTCGGCGTGGCCGCTCATGGGATACAGGGTCCCCGGCGTGTATCTCGGCGGCAGGCCCGAGCGGGCAGCCTCCGGGTCGGCCCTCGAGCCGTCCGTTATCAGCGCCGCGGCCGCGGCCTCCTCCTCGGGCGTCTCGTAGCCGAAGTTGTTCGTCCGGATCGGCGGCCGGGGCGCTGAGGACGAGGACGACGCCATCTGGTCGCCGTAGACGGCCGGCATGGTCGGCGGCGGGTGGTAGTGGTGCGGGTGCGGGGTCACGGGCGACACGGGGGAGGGGATCGTGTGGGCGCTGCTGCTGTCGTGGCGGTGGACGATGTGCGGCGGCTGGTGGTGCTGGTGCGGGTGCGCCGGTCCGATCGGGGGTTCGCTCGAGGGCCCTGCCGCTACGGGGACGACGGCTGGGGCGTGCTGCTGCTGGTGTTGCTGTCCACCAATCGACGCCAGCGAGGTCGGCTTTGAGTGCGCCTTCTCGGCGTCGCGGATCGCGTTCTGGATCCGCAGCTCGACCTTGCTGTTCTTGGTGTAGCTTCCGGCGACCACCATCAAGACCTCGACGATGATGGAGCCGATAAAGGTAAACACCAGAGCGATGGCGATGATGAAGAACCCCCTCGACAGGGCGCAGTAGCGGTCCAGCTCCCCTTTGTTGCCGCCAAACTGGTTGGAGAAGCGAATGCTGCTGTAGCCCGGCTTGGGCATCTCTTTGGAGTCCTCAGGAAGGTCTATTGTGCAGGTCAGGGTAAGTAAGGGGCGGGCGAAAACGACGGGATGTGAGAATCTAAAATTCCAGGTCCAGAGATAATGAAACGGTGTGACCGACAGTTGCTACGCGTCAGACCGCCGCAGTTGGCAGGCAGGCCGGCTTGGGAAAGAATGGTGATCTCGGCCAGGAGGATGCCGATGAAAACGAGGTCTCCCAGGATGGCAGCGACCAGCCATGGGGTCTTCTCCCCGCGTTTTCCGGTCCTTATCAAGGCCAGGGCAAGTATGGAAAACAACAGGGACGACGTCATCTGCAGTGTTCAAGTTAGACCGAGGCCGTATACGTCGGTGGTGCATGCGAACGGGGGCCAAAGGCGTGTCGCGTTTCCCGCAGCGGCCCAACTATTCTGTCATCAGACATAATGACATACCATGCCTTGGAGCACCGGCAGGCTCTGGCCAGGCCCCAGCCTGTTTATTGTGATGTGTCCGAGGAGAACACCCTGGAGAACGCTGGCGGCCAGCGAGGCCAGTATTTGGAGCCATCGCACCAGGCCATACCAGCTCGAGAGGCCCCACCCCATTGTTCCGGCGGCGCGTTTCCTGCCCCAAGGGCGGATGGGGAAGAGGCGATGGGCACGCGCTGCAAGAGAGAAGAGCCTCGGAGGGCGGTTTACGCTGGAAGCCAGGCACACGGCGCGTGTTGGGCGTCTCGGGAGAAGCTCACAGGTTGGAGCACGGGTTGACGTTTGTAGGTCGCGCTGTGGAGATGAGGAATTACAACATGGGCTGAAAGGTTTGACGGGCGGAAATTGGGCAAGCCCAAGCCAAAGGAAAACAGGCGAAGAGCAAAATGCGCACAGGTCGGGTTGGGGCCCGGGAAAAAGTTGGTCAAAAAAAAGAAAAGCAAATAGCAGCGAGGCAGGCTGAGGATGACGGCCAACGGCAGAACCGCCTTGGGGGACTTCGAACTGATGGAGGGGGAGGTGGGCGGAGCAGCGAAGCTGAGCAGAGCAAAAGACCCAAACCACCAAGACAAGCAGCAGAGATGGTGGAGTGATGATGGGGCGGTGCAGGCGGTTGCTGCACCACCCTTGGCCAGCGGCGATCGAGCCAGTGAATATGGACGAGAGATCCTTGCTCGTGCTGGGCGGTGGCTTGCGCTGCAGGCCAAGGCTAGACCACGGCGCCTGCGTCGCTGCAAGTCCTGCTGACACATCTTGTGCTGTTTGTGCGGGAGAAGCAAAGTGGCCCTCTCAGACGCTCAATGCGGAACTGATCGCCACCGCCTGTGCAAGGGCTACTTCCACCCGGGACACCATCATCATGATGGCGCAGCGTTGCATGCATCTGGTACTGGTACGGTACATAATGGTATCGCGTCGAGATGGTGGCTGGGTGGTGTGAAACGATGCACAACCCCGCGGCCCCCGAACGATGAGCAGCAAGCTAACAGCAGACGGACGGGCGGATTCATCATTGAGTTCTTAGCACATGAGACGTTGGAAATGTGGAAGCCTAGCACACGCCAAATCTGCCCAGCCAGCGGGGCTTCAAGAACCAAGAAACACAAGCCATTCATGATTGGCCGTGGCCTGTCTCGGCTTTTGGGGAAGGGTGGGCGCGGGCGGGGGCCGCTAAATCTTTCCGCGCCCAGTTCCAATCCTGGACCATGAGATGTTCCCTGCGGCAGCCATCATCCTCGCTCACCCCTCGAGCGAAAACCCCACGTCGCCGCTGTCCCGGCCCATGCGCACCAGCCGGCCCCTCATGGCCTCGGCCCTCGCCCGCTCCTCCCCAACGAGCGCGGCGAACCCGCAGCGGTCGACCCAGGCGCCGACACCATGCTGCAGCACGTTGCGCGCCCGGAGCCTGCTGCCGCCCACGTGCCCGACCGACCCGTGCAGCGTCGCCCGCTCCCTGGCCGGGTCGTAGACTCCGCGGTGCAGGATGTTGTTGTTGTAGAAGACGAGGTCGCCGGCCGCCAGCCGGACCCGCGTCTCACCCTCCAGGCCCGTCTCGTAGGGGCCCGCCGCCCGCTCGGCAGCGGTGCGGGCGCGCGCGTGCGAGCCGGGGATGCACACCAGGCTGTCGTCGTCGTAGAGCGCCAGGTTGTACTGCACGTGGTACCCCGGCTGTGAGAGCCGCGCCAGCTCCTGCTCGTCCGTCGCCTCGGGCGGCACGTCGTCGCGGTGCCACCGCAGCTCGAACGCCTTGCCCGGCCGCACCAGCATGTTGAACAGCTCCATGACGAGGTCGTCGTCGCTGGCGGCGGCGGAGCCGGGGTAGATGAGCTCGCGCGCGGGCGCCAGGATCGCGTCGGAGAAGTAGGCGCGCGCGAACTCGTCCCGGCCCGGCATGTCCGGGTGCAGCAGCGCCTGCACGCCCCAGATGCCGCCGGCTTCCGGGTCGGGCTTCTCGGGCCAGGGCGGGAACTGCTTCCCGACGGTGCGGATGTGCTTCCATTGGCCGGCCTGGGCGAGTGCCACTGCCTTGGCGGCCGCGTCCCGGAGCGCTTCAAGCCTCGGGCCGTCCAGTACCTGCTTCAGCACGACAAACCCGTCACGGTCCAGCCGGGCCTGGAGCGACAGTTCGGGTGAGGCCATTTTCACGAGTACGGGGTTGCTGAATTGCGTTGCGGTTTAGGCCCGATCCCGATCCATGGATCCCCTGCAGAGCTCTGGAATTTAGCCTCATCCCCGCTTCGACACAAGCTCGGCAAGTGATGAGGGGGCTACCCCAGCAGACGTCAGATGGCGGCACGAGGCGTTCCAATTGCTTATCAGTCGGTGCATTCCTGCCAACGGTGATGACGCTAAAGTCGCTCGCCTCCCAGGGGGCTTCCATTCAGGGGCCTTTGATGCTACCAACATGTTGGTGACGTATCTCGGCAATAAACCATCGGTCTCCGAGAATCGAGACGAATACGCATCACGTGCACACGCGACTTGCATGCCGTCATCCCCGCGTTTCGCCTCCCCCTGAACTCCGACGTGCGCCTTCGCCTGTCGCATCGCTTCTCCCTTCCGGCATTGAAAACCCAATTCCCACGCCTTGCGCTTTCCACTCTCCTTGACGAAACATTAATAATTCATAACGACTCAGAGTACTGTCCTCTTAGTTCGAACTATATCGGACGCCCCAAAAACCAGACGACGACCATGCCCCCACGCAAACGCAAAGCCCCGGCGACCCCGAAGCAGGCACCCAAACCGGCCTCCTCGGGACGCCGTCAGTCGCAGCGCATCAGCTCGTCCGCCAAAAAGAGTCAATACTTCGAGGGCGGCTCCGAGTCGGAGAGCGATTCCGAGCCCGCTTCCAAGCGCGCGAAGACGGACGCCGGCGCGAAATACACCGGCCGCCGAGGGCCAAAGCCCGAATCGGACGAAAGCGAAGATGCCTACGAGGAACCTGATGACGACGATGACGACGAGGATGAAGATGAAGAAGATGAAGAAGAGAAGAGCTCCGGTGGAGAAGAGGATGATGACGACGAGGAAGAGCAGAAGCCCAGGTCAAAGGGGAAGCCGGGCAAGGCCGCCCGTGGCAGGGAGCGTCCAGCAAGCAAAAAGCGGGACGACGAAGACGACGAAGAGGATGAGGACGGAGAATCCAGGGTGACCTTCATCCCCCACAAGAAGCTCCGCGACACGGGCGGCGTCGAGTACGCCGACGAGAAGGTGCACCCCAACACGATGCTCTTCCTCGCCGACCTCAAGGCCAACAACAAGCGCGCGTGGCTCAAGGGCAACGACGGCGAGTACCGCCGCTCCCTGGGCGACTGGAACGGCTTCGTCGAGGCGCTGCAGGAGCGCCTCATGGCCGAGGACGAGACCCTGCCCCAGCTGCCCGTCAAGGACCTCTCGTTCCGCATCTACCGCGACATCCGCTTCTCCAAGGAGAAGACCCCGTACAAGCCGCACTACTCGGCCGCCTTCTCGCGCACCGGCCGCAAGGGCCCCTATGCCTGCTACTACGTGCACTGCGAGCCGGGGAGCTGCTTCGTGGGCGGCGGCTTGTGGCATCCTGGTGAGCCCCTTTTCTTTTCGGCATCGCCCTCATCGGTTTTGCCATCAAGTCACTAACAAAAAAAAAAAAAAAAAAAAAAAAAAAAAAAAAAAAAAAAAAAAAACCTAGAGGCGGACGCCCTCCACCATCTGAGGGCCAGCATCGACGAGCGGCCGCGGCGCTGGCGCCGCGCCCTGTGCGCCGAGCCGTTCCGGCGCGTCTTCCTGCCCAAGGCCAGGGCCGGCGACGAGAAGTCGATCCTCAAGGCCTTTGCCGAGCACAACGCGGCCGACGCGCTCAAGACCAAGCCCAAGGGCTTCGACGCCGACCACCGCGACGTCCAGCTGCTGAAGCTGCGGAACTTCACCGTCAGCAAGAAGGTCCCCGACGAGCTGTTCACGGCCGCGGACTCGCTCGACCGGATCGGCGACATGATTGGCGCCATGGCTGGGTTTGTAAGTCGGGCTGTCTGCAATGATGTCATGCCCGCCTTTGGGAGATGGTTTTTTTTTTTTTTTTTTCTAACGGTCCCTGCACAGATAACCCACCTCAACTCAATCGTCATGCCAGACGACCCCGACGCGGATGACGGTGATGACGACGATGACGAGGACGAGGTCGAGAACGTCAGCACCGAGGAAACTTGAGTCTGGAACTCGGTTGGATTGATGGTTTGGATGGATCTTTTGTCCCAGTTTCTCCGATGTCATCTGTATAACAAGCGACTGTAATCTATAGGTCGAGCGTCCTGGTCTTCTGAAACTTAGAAAATTTCATCCGATGTCTACCATGCTGCCGCTCATCCCCTCATTCGTGCCCTCGTTGATTCGTACGCGCGGGACTTCCACCATATCACATTCGGTCGCTTACGAGCCGGGCTCCTAAGCACCTCTTGACATACATCTACTCTCAACCCCCGCACAGGTAGGATCAATCATATATAGGATACAAGAAAATTGAGATGGGTATGGACGACAAGACAAGGTATTGGAATATTTGATACGCCCCAGCAAGCAGGTGAGATATGCAGCACACTGCGCAAACGCATGTAAGTGGCACGTACGGGAAAACCGTAGATACTAGACAATACAACTTTCCCCCAATGCCGCCGATGATCCAAACAGAGAAAGATCTGGGTGGGATACACCCCCAGTAGACGCATCACATCGTTAGAAACCTCCCCCGCCGATTGCTTTCCGTCATTATCCAGTTCACATCATAACCCAAGGCGCCACAGAAAAAAAAAGACGGGAAAGGAAGGAAGAAGATGAGTAGAAACAAAAAGAAGAAGAAA
This sequence comes from Falciphora oryzae, assembly GCA_000733355.1. Taxonomy (NCBI): domain Eukaryota; kingdom Fungi; phylum Ascomycota; class Sordariomycetes; order Magnaporthales; family Magnaporthaceae; genus Falciphora; species Falciphora oryzae. The sequence continues at coordinate 1,501,421 of JNVV01000001.1, forward strand.
AAAAGCCCAAATAAAAAGAAGCCCGTCGTGAGCAAAGAAGAATGGGAGACGACAGAAGCAGAAAGAACCAAACAAGATAAATACACCCCCAGATGAAGAAAAACCCTTGATCCGAGTTTCGTGTTACTTTTTTGTTCCCCTCAATGCTTCATGCTCCGTTCTCTAGTGGCCCCTGTAGCTTCCCATCTTCTCGATAGAGTTCATCAGTCCGCTGCGAGGCGCCCCGGCGAGAGGCACGCTCTTCTTCCGCTCGTGGTGGGATAGCGGACGGCCGATGTGGCTCTTGGGCGCCGCGATCGAGCCCGGCGCCCTGAGGCCCGAGAGGCGCGCGATGCTCCGCGGGCCCTCGGTCCCCGGCGCCTGCAGCCTGGAAATGCCCCGGCCGGGGGTCGTAGTGCTCAGCCGCGGCGGCGAGGGCTGCGCGCGCGACGGCGTCGGCGGTGCCGTCAGGGAGGCCGTCGCCGCGGCCGAGGACGGACGGGCCGGGCGGTTAGGGGCGGGCGTTTGTCCGTTGGCGGACTTGACGCTGCCGCTGCTGTTCCTGTTGGGCCTGGGGCTGGCGATGGAGGGAGCGGCGTTGCCGTTTCTGTTCTCGTTCCCGTTTCCGTTGCCGCCGCCATTGTTGCTGTTGCCGACGAAGCTCTGCTGCATGCTCATCATCTCCTCGGCCAACTGCACCAGCTCGCCCTTCTCGACGCGCTCCTGCTCGAGCAGCTTGCGCATCTCCTGGTTGTCCTCCTGCACCGTCCGGACCACGGCCTCGAGCTTCTCGACCTCGGCGTTCAGCTCCGAGATCTGCGCAGAGTCCTTGGCCGCCTTGGCCTTGCGCTCCTCCTCGAGCGCCGCCGCGGCCGGGTCTATGCGGGTCATGGTCGCGTGGCGCCCTGCCCGGATGTCCTCGTTCTCCTTGGTGAGGTCTTCGACCTTCTCCTCCAGCTCGTGCACCTTCTTCTCCCACCGGCGCTCGTAGGACCGCTTGAGGGCCGTGATCTTGTCCGTGTGTTTGCTCTTGTAAAGCGCGTGCAGCTCGCGCGCCACCTTCTCGACAGCCATCTCCACGTCGCGTGGCGTGAGGGCCTTGCCGCCAGGGCCCGTCTGCTCGCCGTTCTGGCTGCCCGGCGACGAGGATCTCTTCTCGCCGCCCTGCATGGCCGCCTCGGCCGCCTTGCCCGCCCGCATAGCCGCGAGCTTGCTCTCGGCCTCCTGTGCCATGTTCTCGGCCATCTCGCGGCGCATGTTGGACTCCTCCAGCTTGGCGTCGAGCTCGTCGCGCTCGCGCTGGCCCACCACGATCTCCTCCTTGACCTTGCGCAGCACCGCCTCCATCTCGCGGGCCCTGCGCTCCCAGTCGTCGCGCTCTGACTGCGCCTGCTCCCGCGCCGTCGTCTCCTCGCGCAGCTGCTCCATGCACGTGCCCACACGCTTTTCGGCGTCGCCCACGGCCGTCTTGAGCGACTGCGCCTCAGCCTCCTTCCCGCTCAGAGACGCCTTCAGGCTGCTGATCTCGGACAGGAAGTTGGACTTGAGGCTCTCGAGCTCGCGCGGCGTGATGGTAGGGATGCTGCGCGGAGTCGGCATCGGCGGAATGTCAAAGTCAAGCAGGTTCATCATAGTCTTACGCTGCGGCGTCGCCGCCACTCCTCCGGCGAGGTTCGGTGTTGTCCTCGAGGGCGAGATGTGGCCCCGGGACTGCTGCTGCTGAGTATGCGAAAAGCGCAGCTGTTCCGTGAACTCGAGCAGGAGATTCGTGGTATTGTTACCCGAATCCGAACTTTGATGACCGGCCCCGGACGACCGGGGTGTCCGCTGCGGCGGCGGCATCGACGCCCGGTTTGCCCGAGGGGTCGGCACGGCCGAGAAGTTGCTGAATGCGCTCATCATCGTATCATCCGCGCCGAGGGACTCCCTCCCACCCGTGCGGCGGCCTCCGGACCCATTGATACCGAGAGCAGACGGACCGTCACCCAGGCCAAGTGTTATGTCGTCATCGCCGTCGTCGTCCGAGCCGGCCAGCCCGCTGACCTCGTCCTCGAGTATCGCGATAGCTTTTTGGAGGCCCTCGTTGTTCCGCACGGCGTCGTCGTCGAGGCTCAGCTCCTGCACGTGCTGCACCGGTGCTGCCGGCGGCCTCGCGCGTGGCGACGTCGTCGTCGCGTTGGGCGAGTTGACCTTGACGGGGAACCGCTTCATGCTGTCCGGCCACGACGACTTACGCGGGCTGCGGATGAGGTTCGGCGGGGGCATCTTCTGGGCGTCCGTAAGCGGGGCGGCGGTGGCGCCGGTCTCTTCGGCAACGGGCGCCGGCCGGTCCTGGAGGATCTTGAGGGGCGAGAGCTCGCCGCCCGAGATGATGCGGGAGATGGGCCGGGACGACCGGCCGCTCCCCGTCCGGCCCCTGGACGGCGATATGTTCTCCTGCTGCTCGTGGCCCTTGTTGGCGGCGTCGAGGTAGGGCGAGCCGGGGCCGTCGCCGGCCTCCGGTTCTGGAGTGCCCTCCATGACCTGTGTTATCGAAGCCGTCACCTCGTGCATCTCGGGCGGCGTACGGGAGGCGGCAGGAGGAGTCGAGGCGTTGAGGGTCGCGACAGGGGAGGGGGCGAGCGGCAACGACGCGCTCGGCATCACGTCGTCCATCATCGAAGCCATTACTACGTGGGGTTGGGTATAAAGAAAAAGAGAGTCGTCAATCAATTATGCTGTCTGCAAACGCAAAAAGGAAAAAGCAGCCCCCATGGAAGCCAGCCGGTATGTGCTCAGCGGTGGCCGGTGGTGGTGTTGGTATCGCTTCCAAGAGAATTGAAGGGCCCCTTCACCAAATAACAAACCTGAGGTGGACCTGAGACCTCCACGGGGCGGTGCAAGGGGGGGCCGGCAAATTGCCTCGTGGCGTGTGGTTGGTGCAGCCTCCTGCAGGGGTAGTTGGCGCAGCAACCCGCATCACGTGAGCCCCCCAACCAGCCCGCCGCATCCTGGGCTGCCACGGCTGGGGATAAGGAAAAGCCGGCGCGATAACGCCATGGAAAGGAGGCGGGCAGCCCGCTGGTGAAACACAACCCAGGGCGCGCAATTTGACGACGCAGCCCAGCTCCGCTAGCAACCCCGGTTCACGCGCTTCTGCAGGGCTGTGATTACAGGACGCGTGCTGAGCCCACTCCAAAGACCGGTTCGGCCCAGCACTTGCAGGCGAGTTTTAGCATTCAGGAGGTCGGCGGCGGCTTGCCCGCATCCAGCAAGGAGGCATGACAGCTATGAAAGGCATGGCAGGCAAGAGATGCGCAAGAAGACAGAGTAACTAGGTAAAGCTCTAAATTTCTTTGTATCTGGAGTAGTCAACGATGTTGATTTTTGTTCCCATCGTAGCGTCGTTACCTAGAGACACATACCCAAGGAAAAATGACAGAAAACAACAAAAGCCAAATTCCCCAAACCCCGTCTCATCTGTGGCTTTTAGCAAAAAACAAGGAGATTCGTCATCGAGGTCGTTAGGTTGACAAAAGAGAAGATCAGTGCCCGCAAGCACGCCATGTGATGTGACATCGTACCGGGTTGCTGGCGATGTCTAAACCCGCCACCATCCCTACACCCCCAAAGCCAAACGCAACAAACGACAAAAATGTTGAGCATAACTGGGTCGTGGGCCACCTCAGGTCATAACAGGCGGTCCTGGCTTCTTTTATCCGCGCCTTCGCATGCTGCTGCTCGCCATATATGCCTACACCTCTCCGTAGGCACCCAGGGCTGGAGCAGGGCGAGGCGGAATGAAACGCAAAGAAAAAGCTTAAAAACAAGGAGGTCGACAGAGGAAACAAGGACGACGAAGAAAAGGCTGCCAAAACAATAAAAATAAGAAAATAAAAACTTGTCCCCAAGAAACAGAAGAATTAACGTGTAATCCGGTCTTGTTTAGAAATTAAAATCCACCAGATGCAAATCTTTTCACTCGTTCACATCATGTACATGCCCCAGATCTGACGGCCGGACATCAAGATCTGGGGCTATGTCATAACACTCGTAAAAGAAAACGGCGTTCGCCCGATGGCGATGATGAGTGTTTGGCTGTCGTACAAACAAGGGAGAAGCGCGCGGCTTGGTCTTGTGTGGGTGAACGTCTTGTCGTCAATTGTGGTAGGGCTGGTTGCATGGCGACTCGTGAGAAATATGGGTAGAAATTGTGATCATTACTCGATTGTTGTCGTTATCGTTTGCTCACGCTGACGCTTCCGGGGTGCCGCGGGCACCATCCATGACCGGGTGTACTAAAGGATAAACAGCCAGGGGCGGGCGCACTGGTTCGGCTTCAGGCGTCCGGCCCCCTAACCAAGAAGAGGGTGGAGAAAAAAAAAAAGAAAAAAAAAGAAAAAGCTCAAGGTCACTACCTCCGTCGCTGCGGGACGGCGATGGCGGTGGCAGGCCTGTTCATGGTCTCATAGACCGGCGATGGCATGGAGCCGTCCATAAGGGTTTTCCGGCGCTTGAGCTCCATTCCACCCAGCCCCTGGCCGCCACTCGTCGGGCGCTCGTCGTCGTCGTCCCGTCCCCGCTTCATGCCACCCGAGCTTCCGTTGAGCACTGGTGTTCCGTACCCGTTCTGCATGTCGCCCGGGGGCGCGTACACGTCTCCAGCAGGGGCACCGGTCGAAGTGGCGCTCCTGTCGTTGCTCATGACGTTGTACAGGTTGCTTGACGACTGCTGCTGAGTGCGTGGAGGTGTGGTGTAGCCCTGAGCACCGTAGTACGACGGGGGGGCCGCGGCACTGCGGGGAGTCGAGCGGCCAGACGTCGCGTGGTGTGCGGCAGAGCCCGCAAGTTCCGGAGACAGGTGGGAGTGCTCATTGGGCAGAGATGAAACTGGAGGCGCGCTGTAGTTGTACGACTGGCCGCGGCTCGTGTCGTAGGCGCCGCTGTCGTGAGTGTACTCGGTGTCATGCTCGTGATCTGCCTCCTCCTCTGCGGAGCCGTGCGTCACCGACTCACCGCCCTGGCTGGGATGCATCAGCCCATTGGCAGGCTTCTGCTGCTCCTGCGAGTGCTCAGTGGCCGGGGCACCGGCTGGTCGGTTCGACGGAGGGCCCATCTCCGATTTCACGTATCCAGACTGCCCGTAGATCGAACGGTCTTGCGGGCTGTTGTTAGACGGCTGGTACGGGGACTGCTGGGTCGAAGGCGCACTGTACAGCTGCCTCGAGCTGTCGTACGGCTGCGACGCCGGGGGGTAGGGCTGCATGCTCTGCAGAGTCGCGCTCGGAGGAGTTGTTGCGGGGGTATGAGGCATCGAACGCGAGTTGCTCAGGTTGGTGTCGATCGACATGGGGTTCTGCTGCTGGCCGTTCATGCCCGGCTGGGGCCATTGGAAGCCCTCAGAGTTGCCCATGCTGCCCATCACGCTCGAGGCGCTGGCGGGAGGCGTAGGAAAGGTGTGCGCGCGGTCGAGAGGCGGCCGGCCCATGTTGGACGGCAAAGACGGCTGCGGCGCTGGGTGGTTGCTCATGCTGTGGTGGTGTAGTGATGGAAGTCCTGGAGGCGCCGGACCAGGGCCATTGCGCAGCTGGCTCTGCTCGGCCTTTCGCCTCTCAGCTGCGGCCATAACCTGGTTCGTCCTGTTCTGGTTCGTGGGGTGGTACAGGAGAGCGCTGATGTTATGAACGAATAGAGGGTAGAGCAACTCCGTTATCTTCTCCTTGTTGGCGAAATCCAATGCGCGCTCAAACGGGATCCTAGAAGGGCGAGGCATCAGCATCTTGACAAGCCATACGGTACACCAGGGCACATGCAGCCGGAGCGGAGGATACATAGCACTTACCAAACACCCTTTAAATGCATCGGCCCGATCTTAACGACGTGCCGGACCTTTTCGCTCTTGAGGATACCGTCTCTCCTGCCGCGCGTCATGCCAGCGACGTTCAGCAGTTTTGTTCCGTTGATCATGTGATTATCTGAGCCGAAAACGTCAGCATGGCAAATATCAAAGGTAGCGGTATCACAGATAGGAAATGTCGCTCACCTTCTCTTCGAGCTACGCAGATGCCCCTGGCCTCGACCTGGAAGCAAAGGCTGCCCTCGTCCTCCCATAGAGTCGCAGTCACGCGCGGCTTCATGCCTGGCGGCGCGACTTGACCGGTCGTGTCGAAGCCCTGGTACTGGTTCTGCATCGATCCCGGACCCGGCGTGGCGGGATGCGCGCCGGGCAGTGGCAGAACACCGCCGCTGGCACCCATCTGGGGCACACCTGGTGGGCCTGGCGGAGACGTCATGCCATTGGAGTAGTATTGCGAATATTGTTGAGGCGGTGCCGGGTACTGGCCAGGGCCCGGTTGTAAGATGGATGGTTGGGGGTTGTACGAGGTGACGGTCTGGGTGGATGGTGCCGGACCGGCGGACATATGCGGCTGGGAGTAATACATGTCTGCGGGCGCCTGGTTCATGGCCGGATACGGCTCGTATCCCGTTACAGGCTGGGCGGGGTGGCCGGAGATGGCTGCGCTCACGGGAAGCGACGAAGGCGGCGGGGTCTTGGGACCGTTGGAGGATGCCACCGACGTGTAGGACGACTGCGAGTCCGCGTTGGAGCTTGCTGAGGATCCTATGGAGCTGACCCGGGGCGAGGCGGTCCCTGACGAGTATGCCTGCTGGGGCGGGGGCAGAGGGAACGGTAGCCTCTGGTCGCTCCCATACAACGACGGCCTCTGGGCGTGCGCGTTGTAGTACGGTACGTCAGATGGGCCCCGGGTTGGCACGGAGATCGACGGCAAATCCAGCTTTTCGGTGATGTCTGGGACTATCTAGACCAGTGTGGGGGACAGCGACTCGTCGCTGCCGCGCGCAAACACGTGGGCCTGCGCAGAAATCGTCAGGCAATCGAGCCGAGGTGTGTACGAGGGAATTGGCGCTTCGTGACGTTCCGGGTGCTGACAACGTCTTCGGTCCGGAGCGATGTTTGGCTGAGGATGCCGCAGATGGATGATGGTGCTGGGCTTGGTGCCGATGGGACAAAACGTCGGGGGGGGTTTTTCGAGGCGTACGGCCGTGCAGTCTCGTCAAAAGGTCGTGGTCGGCATCAACTAACAGAAAAAGAAATCAAATGCTCATATCAAATGCAGGCCGGCGTCGAGTGCTTCTGGTCGGCAGGCAAACGGCAGGGCGGCGGGCGGCAATGGGATGAGAGACAGCAGGCTGGTGTTCCTCCAACGACGCAGGTCTTCTCCCAGGATATGGCTGGCTGGCTGCGGGCGCTGGTGCAAGATTGCGTGCTGTTGCAGCTGTGGAGGGGATGTGCGTCGACCGGGTGGTCGGCGACAGGAGCTATTGATATCGACGGCCCCGCCCGTTTGGGTTGCGCGCGCTTCCTTGTGTAGTGTGCTTTTTCCGCCGGGGCGCTCAAGCACGACTCGGCAGGCAGGCCAAGCTAGAGGTGCCTCCAGTAGCGAGTGTTCGTCGACGGCTGTTCATGTGAATAGCGAGTTAGTCCTGGACGAGCAGAGAATCCCGCAGTCATTCCACATGCACCCTGCAGCGTTGGGCTGTATTATGCTTCCGGCGGGGGGGAAGCCAAACAGCAGGAGAAAAAAGAAAAGCAGCAGCAGGCCTGGTGCGCCCGAAGGCAAAAAGCCATGTCCACATACCTGCAGACGCCTCGGTAAGCCTCCCCTTTGCCTCGTGAAGGAAGTGAGGAAGTATTGGTGCCGGGAGAGAAGAGGAGAGGCGAAGGTCGAGGAGGAAGATGCAGGCAGGAAAGGCTTACCTTTTTGGTTGGTGAGAAGGAGGAGGCAGGTAGATCAGAGAAAATAGAGGTCCCCCTCTGGTCTGCCGTGCAGTACCGCAAAGGTCTTAGATTAGAAAAATGAGAGGTAAGGACGACAGGGTTCCAGCAGGGTATGGCGGGGAGGTACCCTGGTCCGCCGGTGCCCCCTGGTCGCAGGTAGGCTTCTGGTAGCGATCTCCACCTCCGACCACGTAGCCTGTGCGGAGGGGATCCTGGTAGGGTACCGCACGGATACAACGGGCGCCAGGTGTACTGTACATACCGCACCGTGCGAGGTGACCGTGCCGGCGAGCACTGAACGATGGAAACGCTCGACTTGGGAAAGAGAAAAAAAAAAATTGGGAGCCAGTCAGAAAAATTCGAGTAAAAAAAAAAATAAAAAAAAAAGCGACCACCGACCGGCCACCGGCCGGGACATGGATGCTGGGCCAGACCTGGAGACCCAGCGAAAGAGGAGCGAGAACGATGTCTGCTGCAAACCTCGAGATCTCGCCGGGGTGTGCTTTTCTCGCTCGCCTCCCTGCCCAGGTGTTCCTATCCTCCCATGCGCCTCCGCCTCGGACCATACCGGCCCAGGTCGCCTTCTCCCTTCCACCGGGCTTCTGTCCTACAGGCGGTAAGGGCGCCCCAAGTCGCCTGGGTGGCCCAGCATTCTTCCCGCCATTTAGTCACATTAGGATTTACAGCAAGCTCGCAGCAGGCAGGCCCGTTCCCCTTTGCGGGACTCGGATTTCGTGGTGCTGCTGCTTCGGGGGTGGGCGCGCAAGCCGGCGGCGACAGCGGGTGGTTGGGGTTACTGCGCGTCCAAAAAAGCATGGGTTGAGCAGTGGCCCAGCTGGACACTGCTGGCCTGTGGGTGGTGTTGGTGAGGGACGAGGGAGTGCGAGGGAGCGGGTGTGTGGTGCTACTCCGCTGCGCCGACCCTCTCCATGCCCTGGGCAGCGGAGCCAGTACAGTGCAGTGGACGCAAAAGAAACAGTACCCAAGCAGAACCGAGCCGCCTGCTCGTTGGGCGTGTCGAGGCGGATGACCAAGGTGGTACCAGGAGGGGGACGTTTAGCTAGACAAGGGGGTGGGCAGGGGAGGGGTGTTTCCCTGAGTGGGAAAGATTGGCCCAAGGAGAGGAGAAGAAACGAAAGACTTGGACCAGGGGGGAGGGGTGCGTTGGGACCAAAGAAATCAGGCCGCCGGTCCAGGGCCGTGTCAGCAACCACGATTCCTCTTGCGGTAAGACCGTCGTCCTTTTTTTGCTCTTTTTTTCTGCTCGACTTGTTCTGTCTGGCTTTCCCCTGGCGCGGACCGCAAACTCTCCCAGTCCAGCAGTCCGCCGAACGTCGTAAAACCCGATGGCGGGGACATTTCGCGTTTGGTTTTTTTTTTTGGGGTGTGGATGAAGCGTGGTGGTGGCGGCACTCCCTCGCCAGAAGCGCCCGCAAGCGACCAAGTCAGTCAACCTGTTTGCCCAGCGGGCCCCCTCCGTCGCTTGAGCCTGTGGTTTCGCCAGCCTGTTTACGTCGACGGCGTGCCCTGACGCCCGAGGGAGCGGGTTTGTTGAACATTACTACGTATTCTCTAGGTAGATATCAGTTACCTCAACCTCGAAGTCGCACCAGTTCGCTGATGCCGCAACCAAAAAGCGTGCAGGCAGGGCAGGCGGGTAAGGACGGACGGGACAGGACAGGGCTTGCTCGATTTCGGTTGCAGCACAACACCGCCAGCACCGGGCTTCACAGTGTATCTGGCACGTGTCGGTGGGTTGGATTTACCGCGCATTGCGATTGGTGGGTCAGCAAGCAGCATGGTTGGTGCCCTCTTATCAAGGGCGGGCTTTGGCTCCACCAGGAAGCCGAGATCCTTGCTGGGCTCTGGGTTGCATAATACCAGACTCGGACAGAGCAGCTCTGGAGGGAGAGAGCAGGCAACCTAGCCATCGTCTCCTCTCGCTCAATGGCAGAGCCAGCAGCCGTCAGTCGTCAGTGGGTGCGGTTTCTGCTATGCGCCGCCGTTTGACTCGGGCGGCCTTGAGCAGACCAACCAGGCCAGGCCGCACATGTGCTCGCGCGCTGCTCAGATAGTAAACAGACCCCGGAGCCCTTTTTTGGAACGCGCACCGCACAGGTCACAACCGTCTCCGATTTGGCAGATGAGCGTTCGGACCCCAGAAGACGCCGCCCCTCGTTACGAAGGAGCCTGGAGCTTCCACTCCAACCAGTGGTGCCGCCACGCACCGGCCACGCCATGAAATCGACGCGAACTCGTGCTCCGTCTGATATGCGTTCCTCCTCTTCCATCCTGCTCCTTCTAGCTCGCCCGCCCTTCTCCTCCCTTCGCCGGGCTGGGAAGGATTGTGCAACACATCCACATCCTGCCATGGGTATGTACGAAGTAGGTAGCACCGTCGCGCGCTCGCGCGGTGAGCAAAGAGGGGGGGTTGAAATAAAGGCAGGGGACAAGCGGTGGTGCGCCAGGCCGCGCCGAGGATGGAGGGATGACGGGCCACTTTGCAGGCCATTCAGGATCGTCGCCTGTGACCCAGGCCAGAGAACAGGGTCAGGGGCCCGGCGGGCCAGCAAAAGCGAACGGCTGGGAGAGGGGAATCTGTGTGGCAGGGCCACCACCCCAGAGAGTGGAGCAGCTTGACATTTCGGACGGATCGAAAATCCAAGAGCCCGCTTGCCGCCCATCGCATAATGTAGATGGCGGAGATCGGGGTAAATTTTGCCAGGCCCCGACCAGCGCGCGACACGGCCGTGCAGGCACGCGCACACGCCACAGGCGGTTGGGGAAGATGGAGCCTTCTGAGCCTGCCTGCAGCGCAGTGGCCAACTCGGCCGGAACCCAGGCTTGGGCTTGATCGTCGTCCGCCGACCGGGCCAATGCAGTGACAGCCAGCCCAGATGTCTCCCTCGGTATGTCCAAAACCTCCGCGACAGGGGACTCTTGTGTCTGATTGTGCTCTATGTTAACATCTTTATCCCATTTTCATTTGGCTGACCGGCTGCTTTGTGGTTTCTATATGGGCCGCGCGCTGTGGAGATTGTCTCTTTTGTGCCGACGCTAAGTTGCTGGGCCTGTCTTACTCTGTAACAACGCCGAGCAAAAAGCCCAAAATCCAAAATCACACTGTGCTTCCATCCAACGTCCACTTATCTTCTATGCCTCAACCCGCTGTCTGCTGCTGCTGCTGCTGCTGCTGCTGTCTTGACGCCCACTCACCGCTGCTGCAAGACAATGCTTAGCTTGAGTAACATTGCATCTACTTGGGCCCTTTGATTGACATTTGTTTATGAGTTCAGGACTTCAAATGTTCAAAACGCGTTGTGCGTGCGATTCCTCCTGACCCAGGGCACGGAAACGCGCGTTGGTCGTCACTCTAGACGCCGTAGAATGTCGAGGCTCCACGTGGCAGACGAACGAATCGACAGAGCCACCTTCAATGGTAGCCAGGCTGTCCCGGGATGGCTGCCGTACGAAGCAGCATGATGCGCTGCGCTGCTGCCGCTGACCGCTCGCCGCTCACTGCCGAGCCATATCAGAACCCCTTATAGTTAAAGCGCCCAATAGAGTGCATTAATATGGAAAATAGTGGTCTGCTCACTCGGGGAGCAGGGGTACTGGGGAAATAGCCAGCGAGTATCGCGGCACTCCCGCGCGGGCGGCTTGATTCTCAGCCAAACTACGGTGTAGAGCTTTTTTCTCTTTTTATTATTTATCTTTTTTTTTTCTTCTTTCTTCTCCTTCCTGGGTCTGGGTTCATGAGTCCTGGAAAAGGCACAACACATACTGCCTCGCAGCAGTCATCAGGACGACCACACCACCTTCAACTCAGCGATGCAGCCCCAAGTCGATGCACACCTCGTATTATCTAAGCCTTCTGGACCGGTCGTGGCCCATCGGAGGGTGGGCAGAGCAGGCCTCGGGGAACATGGCTCGTACACGAACATGCCCGGAGACATGCAGCCCAACTCCACCGACGGCGATGTGTGAGCACGCTGGTCTTCGTCACAGACGCATGGCTGCTTCGAGGTTGCTTTCCCGCACCTCCATGAGTGCCACTGTATACGTGCGCATCTGCCACAGACCGTTTTTTTTTTTCCATGGCACACACTTCGAGTGCGGCCAGTGGCGGCTGCCGCTCGCCCCAGGGAGCTGCTTCTGTTGCGTCTTCCTCACCTATCCCAGGATGGGGCATGTCAAAAATCACACTCCGTCACCCACGGATGGGCCCATGCCTCTCATCGTGTCTGCTTCGTTTTCCGCAGCCCATCACCCTTGTACATGCCTACCCAACTACCACCCAAGGCCCCTGGATGCAGGCGCACTGCTCCACTCTGGGTGGGAGACGATTGGGAGCGGGCGCCGGAGGGGCATGCATGAAGCAGCAGCTTCCGCCGCCGCTCGTCGGAGCTGTCTTTCGTGTCTCTCTCTCTCTCTCTGCCCTTTTTTTTGCCCTTCGCTGCACCGCAGATGGCCAAGCGGGACGGCAGCCAATGCATGCGCTCACGCCGCTCGGGCAGGGTCTGCGTTGTAGCTGCAGTAGGGCCGCATGCAAGACCCATGCCTCCACGTATGTACATGGATAGCACCACAAAACAAAACAAAAAGCCCACCACAGGGGGCTGCAGGTGTGGGTGGGGAAAGGTGGGAAGAGGAAGTCGTGGTTCGCGGTGCGTGGACGAGCTGGCCTCTGGAGCGGGCGAGGCCAAGCGCCGATTTCCCTGCCCGCCGCTACCCCTTTCCCACCCTCTTCCCCCACAGGCTGCCGTCAGGCATGCCCCCTCTTTTTGCCGACGAGGATGAGGCCAGAGCTGCAAGCCCGGTACACGACCACTGCGTTGTCAGCCATGTCGAGCGCCGACTAGTGCGTCTGAGGACCGCCTGCGCCGTGCAAGTCTCTGTGGAAGCGGGTACGTGCTCAGATCTGGCAGGTCGGTGCTAACCGGAAGAATTGGGTGGTTTGTTGCTTCGGGACTTGGGGTTGGGGCACTGAGCCTTCAACAGTCGGCCACCATTTCCCAAGGCCTCGGTAGCAAGCAGGTGGGTTATGGTGTGGTGTGTGTTCGTGCCCTCACTCACAAGCAAAAAGAGGAAACGGAAAATGACTTTTTTTTTCGCCGGCCAACCGACGATTCGGCGGGTCAAAGCGCGCTGTTCAAACCACGCACTGTGTCGGTGGTTACCACACTCCGATCTCACATGGAGGGGCCACCATGCGAACTGCTGGCTGTCAAGAGAAAAGAAGATGGAGAAGAAGAAAAAAAGCAAAGAAAGAAAAGCACCAAAACCCCGACCGCCGGCGCTCACCTAATCGGCAAAGGCGTGTGCTGCAGCCACCTTCAAAACGCATGCAGAGTGCGCGGCGGGCACACGCCAGCGTCGTGCGGCCAGCAAGATGAAATACAATAGGATACCTAGGTACATAGCGTGCTGGCCTAGGCTATTGATATTACAGACTTCGCGTTCCCAATGTGTGTACATCGACAAAACCTCCTCGTACAGCGCAGATCGCGCATCGGGGGCCCAACCCCTTGCGGGGGTGGCCCACTGAATAAGAACGGGCTACAATGTGGTGGTCTCGGATGTGCGCGTTGCGGTAACATGCTGCCCGCCTATGCTCGGGAGCGGCATGGATGCGAAGTCGTAGCCCTGCCTGGGTCGTTGGGAATCTGCATCTGCCCGGCACGCGACTCTCCTTATACGTTACCTGCCTCCACCTGCATCTACACAGTAGCCACAAGGCTGGTCAAACATCCCTAGCTCCTGGGGGACGTGAGACACGTTGGTAATGCGCTATCAGACTTGTCCCGAGTCTGCAACGAACGGAAAGGGCCTGTGGCGACGACCAGAGACAATCTCGAACATGGACAACCTCATCGACAAGACTGGTCCGCCTGAGGAGCCTTGAACTTGGCATCGACGTGGAGATGAAAAAGCACAGGCCGCCATGCCAGGCCGTCCACCCCTCCATCCGTTTCACGCAAACAAGAGACTGGGAGTCCCAAGATCAGACGCACTGTCGTTCCTGCAGCTCCATGGTGCTGCTTTGGGTCCAGAGACTCGTCATCGTCGACCTCCGATGGCCGTCGTCTGGACTTTTCGGACCCGAGCACTTTCCCCCTTTTCTTTCTTCTCAATTTCTGCCCGGTCTTCCCGCCTGTTTTTTTTTTTTTTTTTTTTTTTTTCGGCTGCGTGTTTCTTGGGAGTTGCAGATTGTCCGCCGGATTCCACATGATGCTATGGGCGCGCCTTCGGCAATTGCCGCCATCCCAAACGACCAATGGCCGAATAGGCTGGCTCAAGCGAAAAAGGTTGAGAAACAAAAGCCCGCTAAACGGGGCCTTATGCGAGGACGACTTTACCCGTCGCCACCCTCCATTCCATGGCCGAGTGTTTCGAACCAGACTTACGGCCCGTTTGGAACTTCCATATTTGTCCAGGCCGTCAGCGATCCATATATATATTTTCGCTATTCCTTTCACGAGCTGCTCCTAAGGGGCACAGACGAACGCAACTGCCGAGCGCCATAAAAATAACCGAGAAGGAGAGTTGCCATTGAGATCCCTGACAGCAAGAAAAAGTGATATCAGGCGCTGGTCAGATGAGAAGGAAGCGGGGTTTGTCACTTGTATGTGGCTGTGCCGCAATCAGCCTGCGCCAGTTCAACGGCCGGGTTCTCCAGCCTGGTCCCAGATGGCCCATCCGTCCGTCCCCTATTCGACTCCTGCATCTGGCTTTCGCTGCACAGCGCGCCCTGGGGGTGGTGGGTGGGGGTGGGGATGCCGGGCGCACCGCTGGCGGCGGCGGGCTCCGAAATGCAAGATGCCGGGACACCTTAACCAGCTCGCCCACCCACCCACTCACACTCGCACCACACACACACACACACACACACACACACACACACACACACACAACGCACGCGCTCACACACACTCCCTGGCAAATGCATGCGGTCTTCTGCAGCCTGGGGGAAAGCGGAGAGAAAACGACGCCAATCTTAGACAAACATTTTGTGGATGCACCTTTGCTGTAATGCAAGGCTGGCTTTTTCCTTGTGTCCCTCCTTTCGTCTCTCAAATCTTGTGTTTTCTATTTTCGCTTGTAGAGACAGCGCAAAAGTGGCGGCACAAACTGGTCGCCCGCCCTGACCACCACCCACCCCTGCCGAATCTGGGGCCTCGATCCGTTCAGAAGAAGCGGTCAAGGTCAGAAGAAATCCCTGACTGACAAGCAAACAGCCTTTAGCCTCATCACATCCCGACTCACCGGTTGACGTTCTGGCGGTGACGATTGACCGCTGGAAACACAGAGAGAGAGAGAGGGGGGCCCGACCATGCGCGTCCTTTTCTCTGGAAAAAGGGGCGCGCGGGTTTTCCCTCAGTCTGACTGCGTAGAGAGCGGACAAGAGATGCGAGGGAGCAGGTTTGCCAAGGCGGGTATGTCCTCAATCACTCTCCTCCTGTCCCACATCATCTGGATAGGGAGTGGCGGCGAACCAACGGGTTTCAGATTGGCTCCAAAGGAGGAGTTGGCTCGCGAATAGGACGTGGCAACGTGGTCATGGAAAGCCCGCCGCTAGCAACATCTCTCCGAAGCTGAAAGGGGGAGTGAGAAGAAAAAAAAAAAAAAGTTTTCGCAGCTGGCCGTTAGTGGCAGTTGTTGGGCGTGTGGACAAGGCTGGAAAAAGAAAAAGCAAACCCAGAACGCCCCAACCGTCTTCCCTGATGTTTCATCAAGCTTCGTCCAGCCACTCGTGCCGCGAGGGGTGGGGGTGTTGGCTGAGCCCCAGCCCTGAACGCCCCCCTTTTTCTTTTTCATGGTTTCCCTGGTGTGGTAGCCGCTTAGAGCTGATTTTGTCTCACCTGGCCGATCGCCCAAAAGGAAGGGGTGTGACGATTGAAACGCGGTGCATTTTTACTCGTGGGGAAAGCGGCTTGTCAAAAAGAAAGCAAAAGGCAAAAGGCAAAAAAAGGGCAAGGTGTCGGGCCTGCAGTTGGTTCGAGCGGCCCGTCTTGGAGATGAGTCGCCTATAGCGAGGATTGACATATGATATTGGGACCAGCAAGGTACCTCGCACGAAACGTCACAGTGTGCGACTGCATTTTCTCTGCTCCCCTGTCCCTGCCTTGTCCTGCCATCCCCGGCGCCGCCCGAAGCCAACCCCTGTTGTGCGCGATTTCCAACTTGCCTGCCCGCCCTTGAAACGGGGATAGCTGCGCATGCTACCCGACGTCCGCAGAGCCAGTAGGTGGTTACGAGCTGCTTTCCTTTTTTTTATTATCGCGATGGTTTTAATTGGGATCATTACTTGGCCTCGGTCGTCTCCGTCTCCCCCCGAAGGGAGCATATTCGGGGGTGGCTTGGTTGGGCTTGATCTACACCAGCCAGCCCGGCGCAGTGACTGGTTGGCGACGGCGGATGGCCCGAAATTTGCTTTGCTTGCTTGCTTGCTTACTCCCCCCGCCCGACCACACAAAGGGCCCTTGTTCCTGTGGCCGTGGCGCAGCGCAATCAGCGCGCAGGCGGCGCGCGCGTCATCGCCGGCGCTCGTGACAGGTCGGGTGGGCTGCAATAGGTAGGCACCACCTCCACGGAGCGGTGCTTGCATGGGGTGGGAGGGGGGAGGGCAAAGCAAGGCAGGGCCACAAACGGGCGGCGGCTCCCCCGTCCCGGCGTGCGACTTGCATTCGCCTTCGTTCTGCATGTGCTGCTTGCCGGCATGGCATGCTGCCTGCTTTGCTTCCTGTCGCCCTTCTTTGAGCCTCATCTCTTCATGCACGACATCCATTGGCAGGCGACGCCAACCTCGCCCGCTCCATCATGCACGCCGTGCATGCCTGCCCTACGTTGTCTATTTCAACGTTACCCGGTCCTGCCCTGCCCTGCCCGCCCACCTTATATGATCCTCGCGGCCCCCATGCCGTGGTTTCATACATCGGTTTGATGCCTCGGCCCGCCGCTCCAGGCTGGGCAGGGTCGGTCGCGCGCGCTCACTCCCAGCCCCCAGGTCCTGACAGCTCCTTGACAAGGACAAATTTTCAGCAAATCTTTTTTTTTTTTTTTTTTTTGCCTGCTGCTGCTGCTCGGCACACACGCGGCGGGCCCTTCACACCCTCCTTGCCTTCGCCCGCGCCGCTTCCATTTTCCGCATGAGACGCTATATCCAGCCCAGCCCTAGTCCATAGCAAAATATTTCGGCCGGAACCCCGCGCGCCCCTGTCCGGCCCAGACCCTCGTAGCATCGAAATGTCGTACAGGCGGCAACGGATAATGAATCTCTTGGGGGAAAATGTGTTTTGCAGCCTATCACGCCCGCCGCATCGCATCCCTATTTGCTGTTTCCACACAGGGGGGCGCTCCTCTGGCTCGGAAAACCAAGTGGAGAGCGGCCGCCGTGTAAACTTCCGCTCGCGACGATCAAGCGACCATGTCACCGGTCCAAAGAAATGACTACAATTTTCCACAGCCATTTTGATTTCGGTGGGATGAAGGTTTGCAGGGGCCCCGCTCCTCCAGCGAGTTCAGATAGCGACACGCCTCCCCCTAGCCGTCATCAGGTCTTTTTTTCTTTTTTCTTTCTTTTCGTCCCCTCATGGTGAAACCCAAAGCATCGTGACTCTTTCGTTTATGGGGACCCGCCACCTCGTTCCCGAGGGGCAGGGCGGGGATGTCGGCCGACGCGGTGGTAGGCTGCGGTATCTCGCGCGTGCCTTGCACTGGTGTGCCCGGTTCGACGCCAAAACTTGGCCCTAAAAAAAAAAAAAAAAAAAAAATAATGACTGCAACTTGCAAGCAGGTCCCAGGTCCCTGCATCATCTTTTAGACAAGGTTCTGGGCTGGCGGCGGCGCGGCATGCGCGCGCTCATGCACAGCGGCTATGCCAGCCTGTCTGCCTCTGTCCGTTTTTGCGCCAGGCCAATCAGAGCCCGACTCCGCCCTAGCTTGGCTGCCCCCGACCAAAAGAGGGCATCTTTCCACTGCCGACGTTGAGCTGACCCAGGCCCCTTCGCCACGACGATCTCCAACGAACCTCGGGATCAGAGCCCGAAAACGAGATTTGATGCCAGCCAATCTATCGCGCCCTACCCACGTCCCGCACGCTCCTGCCAGCTGGTCTGACAGCAAACGCCCAGCGCCGGGCCAGTTCGATTGAGGCATTTCTTCGGCCAGGAAGCGCGCCCCAATTGCCGTTCCTTGCATCGCATTAGCTGACCCAGCCGAGCCAGGGGGCCTCTGTTGTCGGTCGAGAGGTACACACACACAGTATGCCCCAGTTCAAAGGACCAAGCTTCCCTTTGCCCCCTCACTCGAACGCGCGCCTCCCTGTGGGTCTCTGGCGGGCGGGTAGGCCCCCACTGATAGGCTGGGCCGTGCGGACCCCCTCGCCCGTCCCCACATCTCCACTCCCACCCACGGCCCAGCCCCCCAGCTTTTTCTGTTCGCCTCGCCCCACCAGATAAGCCCACTTGGAGGAGGAGCGGAATGGATGGGAAGGCTGGGCCTTGGGGAGCCGGGGGTTCCCCGATTCGTAAAAAGAGAAGCGAGAGCAGGGCAAAGCAAAGCAAGCGTGGCAAGCAGTTCGCGTGGTAGATCGAAAAAAAAAAAAAAAAAAAGCAAAGAAGGATGAACAGATATTCAACCCTCCCAGAGGCCAAGCCCGATACATGCGGGTTCCGGTACAATACCCGGCAGCTCGACGTTCATTACTGATCCACCACCTGCCAGGGGAGGAAAAACAAAATCACGGTCGTGTTGTGGACTAACCCGTTGCTTTTGGTCCTCTCCGGGAGAGAAGTGTTTCCGCTTCTCTGCTTGTGGAATTAGTTTCGATATCGTCTATCTGGAACGTTTTCCTTTCTTTTTTTTTCCGCCTCCTCCACTGCGCCTTGCCTTGCCGAGGGAGCACGTCCGAGCGTTTTGACATGGGCGGACAGTTTTGACAGGCACCCAGCAGGGCCGTGGTTTCGGTAAACGGGGACTTGCTCAGCGTGGACGCACAGGCCCGCGCCGACCTCTCCATTCTATCAATGGCAGGGGAGACTCTGAGCCGTTGCAGGCGGCATTCGCGCGCGCACTGTGCGCAGCAGCCGGGTCGGCTAGCAAGGGGACCCTCGATGACGGGGGCTTTTTTT